>VYZT01015836.1:0-29388 GCA_013400735.1 Pomatostomus ruficeps
GCCAGACACCAACTCCACTGCAGTGCCAGAGAGACAGCTCTCCCTTTTTTGCCCACGGGATGCTGTTCCTGAGGCTCTTGACCAAGGCACACCTTCACATGTCAGTCCCAACCTGCCCCTTATCCCCCTGAGGAGCCCGGAGCAATGTGTGGTTTCTGACTGCAGCTGGTTTAGCCCACTTAAATTCGTGTTTGGAGACTACACAATCAGTAACGTAAATTGATGTGACACTCTTGACTTGCTAATTATACCAGATTTATGCTGCTAAGAGAAGGAACGTGGGCCAGCCTTGCAGCATGGCCGTGAACTCATGTGACACATCTGTTTCATGAGAAAAATTCATTGCACCTCGTTGCTTGATGCAGCATCACTCCAAGGCCATACTGATGTGAAGAAAAAGTCTCACTGCAGCCATGAGGCACCACATTTTAAATAGAACGATCCCTTTGTGATGGTTGAGTACCTGGGTGACACAGAGTGACACGGATTGTTTTGTTTTGCAAGTTTTAACCTCAACATGGCAGAATAAGAAAGGTTCATTCTCTGCCTTAGACCAAATTGACAACATTGAAATACTTTATGTTTAATATAATTGATTTTCCACCCACCAAGAGCAAGAGTTAAACACTAAAAATCAATGCCAATCTCTAAACTCCTACTTTTTTGATCACATTTGACTGTTCTGTAACAAGTTATATTGAGAAGTGTCAAAGTAAAGGGAAAAAGGTAGCCAAGGGTATAGTGCAGTCAGGACCATCACACTCTTCATAATAAACAGTTTCAAAATATTAATGACACTGTAATTCTGCTTGGCAATAAAACTCTGGTGGCTGTTTGGGAGACTGGTATCCTAGAGCTGGCCTGTTTCATACCAAAGGGAAGCAAAAACTTAAAACTTTGCAATTCTGTGAATGTCAATGGTAGAAGTAAAGCTTCCTACTTGGCCTGAGTGAGTCCAGCTACTGTTTATCTGTAATTTCTGGAATTGCTAGCCCAGGAAAACATACTCTTCCATTAACCACCGAGGTAATTTCCTGTCTCAAACATCTTAAGCTTAGATTTCTCAGTCCTTCAAGGCATAAGGATGATTATTTGCATAAAATATTCAAAGAAATGTTGACTTTTTAAACTCTAATACCATTATCACATTATATTCTTAGGGCAGGCTGAGGGAATGACAACAATAATGAGGTGTTATTTACAAGGGATGCCCATTTTTGTAAGGCCACTTCACAAGTTACATTTAAGATGCTGTTAAAAATTTAAAAATACTAAAGAAACAACAAATAGATATTAGATGTTAACATTATCATGATCCTTTAGAAATACTAGTTCACCTGCAGCATAGTGAGCAACGTAAGAAAATGCTACATAATCTGTGTCCATGCCACAGGTTCATCTAGACAAACCACGAGAAGCCTCAGCTTCTACTATTTTACAGCTCTGCATTATTATTTCTGCATGGAAATATTAACTGTTTTCATAAAGAATGCTAAAGCTGTCATCACACCTTGGACACATTAACCAAGTTGTATGCCTGGAGCCAGAACAACCAGTTAGGAAAAGTCAGCCTTTTTCATTATCAGCACTGGATAAAGATACTTTTAATTGATATCAAATGTTTGAGAGTTCTTTATTAATTCACCAATGGGCATGTTACTTAACCTACTGATTGCTCTTTGTTGACCTGTGTATTAACTAACCAGAAGGAGCTTTTGTCTGGCAGAAAACAACCCAAATTCTGAATTGACCTGGGGATAAAGAAGAGCTTCAGGGCTGTAGACGTCCTGCACTTCTACACAATTTAAAGAGAGTAAGTTGTAATGAAACTTGTGCCATCAGCTCCAGCACTGAGCACTGCTATCTGAGAGGTGTCACTGATGCCTTAAGATTCAGCTTTTATATTTTTCAGCTCCTGCACTGCTTTAGTGTGTAACTCTAAAACTCCACACGGGCCGGGAGCTCCTGTTCTCACATTCTAGTCAGACAGAACAAATCCTCTCCAGGCTTGGACTCAAGGACACCTTGTTGTTCTGGGCCCCAAAATATGTAAACTACATCTCTAAGATGGGGACAGACTTGGGGTAAATTATATCATTACCTGAAACTGTAATTGGAGAAGTAACCCTGATATGTAAATTGATCAGAACTTATAAAAGTGTAGAAAACTCATGACCAGTTGTCCATCTTGGGCATAGTCTTGGCCAGACTCTTGTGCTCCTAGGATGTATCCTGTAATAAATATCTACTTTATTCTTTTACTCTGTCTAGCCTCTGTTCCAGGTAGCCTTCTTCAGGCACCACTGAGAGCAGGACGGTCGGAGCCATCCCTTCCTCCATGCCAAGCCCACCAAAGCCAGATCTCTCCACTGTGCAAGTGGAAACCATAAACAAAGGCACTCTTTGAGCCTGAGAGCAGTACTCCCCATTAATCTGTACAGGGAACTAGGTCAAAGAAGCCCCAAGGCCTCTCTGAACTACATAAGCAAGCAGAGGCCTAAAAAGGGATATTTCTGCAGCGGAGAATGCCTTGTGCAAAAGAACAGCCAATTAATAGTCTTTTCCAGACACACCCATGCCCTGGAAAACGGGAGAAACCACAATGTCCAAGCTACCCCTTCGTTCCAGAAACATCCTGTTGGCTTGCAGGGCCAGCTGGAGGGGGGCAGGGCGGGAAGTCCACACAAAAGAAATCCCAGTGGATGCCAGAGAGCCCCAGGCTGCCCTTTGACACGGCTGCAGCAATAGCCAAGGATTTTACCCACTAGGGACTGAAAGGAGACCAAACTAATTTAAGAACGGTTGCGGTCTAGCTACAGCTTGGTTGCAATGTACCACATGGAATTTTTAACAGCAGCTTGCAGTTAAAAGGGTCTCTAACCACTGTCGCAGTCATGGGACAGACAGTAATCTCTATGTTTTCTTACAGCAAGTTATGACACACTGGGAATTTTATCAGACTGTTTAACAGACAGAGAGAGAGGACAAAATTTATTTTAGATATGTTGTAGAATGCACTTGCTCAAATACTATTAATAGTAAGAGGGCGTATATACAGGAAAAAAACTGAGAAGGAACACAAAATACAGTTTGACACAAAGGAAGAAACAGTTTTCTTAGACTTCAGCATCTTGTAGTGCTTCAGCCTAAACAAAGGTTGTAAGGAAACAAGACTGCAACTTGAGTATCAGACTACATGTACGGTATGATACAGAGAAGCTCAAATACATAACTATTTTCTCTAGGAACACTCTCTCCTACACACCAGAAAGCTGTATCAATAAACAAATCTTTTTAAGCCTTAAGTTTTTTTCTTAAATTAGCCCCATGAAGCATCCCTTCCCCACACTCATGAAATAGAAAAGCACCATGAGAATCTGTCGCTCATTATTTTGGCAAACACAAAATTGCAAATCCCAGATGAGGATGCAGCAATGACAAAGCTTGTGGCAGGTTTGTATCCAGATCTGCCCGGCCCTTCTTTTACAATACACAACTCTGTGTGTTACAATCCCCATCCCTCTGCTGCTGCTTCTTCCCAGGACTTGCAGGCAGCACAAGTGCTTTCTCTGCCGGGCCTGTACCAACCTGCTTGCTCTGAGCAGCCCTGATGGCTCTCTAATGACACCCAAGAGAAGTTAGAGAAATAATTTTCCCCCACATATTTCTGCTTGCCACTGCTGAAAAAACAAGAGGGCAGTAATTCGAACTCAAACAGGTACAGGGCCTCCCTATGTCTTCTCACACTGCTATTAATGTTCAAATCCTGGATCATTTTGGAGACTAGGCATAGAAAGAAATCAGGCAGAAGGAATAATCACAAATAAAGAACCCTGGACATTCTGAAAACTTTACATATTTTTAAAATTAATTTCAGCTGAATTTTGAATGTGTAGGAAACAGCTTGCTCTCCTCAGTCTCCCTTCCCTCCAGTCAAGTACATCCCTTTTCCCATCGTATTTTTCTTTTGGAACACTTTTCCCCCATTATCCCAGCTCATCCCAAGACGCTGTGGCACTATCCTAATTTTCAGCAGTCTTATTTTCTTACCTAGCTTTTAGTGGCAGCTGCATCTGATTTTTTTTTTAATGTTAATAACTTTAGAGAAGACATTTTTTCCTGTTCTTCTTGTGAATGGGCCTAGCACGGGAGACTAGTTTTGGATGATCTCTGTGCTCTACTAAATGGCATATTTTAAATAAGTGAAATTGGGGTATGGGGAGAGCAGTGGATATTGTCTGGCTGGAGTTCAGCAAAGCTTCCAACACTCTCTCACGACACCCTTATAGGCAAACTCGGGGAGTGGGGATGGAGGAGCAGACAGTGAGGTGGATTGAGAAATGGCTGAGCAGCAGATCCCAGAGGGTTGTGATCAGTGGCACAGGGTCTGGTTGGAGGCCTGTCACTGGTGCTGTCCTCCAAGGTTCAAGAGTTGTCCCAGAATTGTTTAACTTACTCATCTGTGACTTGGGCAAAGGGGCAGATGCCCCCTCAGCGAGTTTGCTGATGCCACAAAGCCGGGAGAAGTGGCCAATACCCCTGGGTGCTGCGCNTTGGAAGATTCTTCGTGGGCACATCCTGGCCAGAGTAAAGTAATGCCTAATTCTCTATCACTTCAAATATAATGTTAGAGGGTTTTTATTTTCTTCCCGGTTTTCGGTGACACTATCCATGGTTTGGAAGCAGCAGAGACCCAGAGGTCTAGTGTCAAGAGCAAAGGTTCAGAATCACCAGGAACATTTCCCAACTTCCTTCCTATCCTAGCAAGATGAGCAGCCACACTTGTAGAGTTCTTCTACAAATTTGTCTGCCATATTTTCTCTGACCCTGTTTTGACATAGTGTCTTACATTTGAGCAGGATGTGTATTCACTAAGTTTAGAGTTTAAAAAGTTTTGTTTTGGGGGAGTTTTGGGGATTTTTAATGTTTCTTTTGTTGGTTTTGGTTTTTTTTTTTTCCAAATAGGCAGCCTCGGATGAAGTCTCTAAGAATGGGATTAAAATTATCTGAGTGCAGAAAAAGCTTTCTGCACAGATTTCACTAAGTAACAGTCTTTGTACTTTCTGTACACCTTTGACACTGAATGTTTTATCTCACCTTTTTACATGCTCCAGCCTGCCATTTGTGAGCTTGTTTCAGAGGGCAGTGCCTACCATGGTGAACTGTGGACAGGAAAAGAAATGTGGATGGAGCTGTTCCTGATCCATTGATGTTTTCTCATTAGTGCCCAACTGGCAATTACAAAAGGTCTACAAATGTTTACCCCGTTGAAGAGGGAGATGGGTGGTGAGTGTCCTTGCAAGCTGAAAAGCCAGCAATTCTTCAGCAGTCATCTGCACTCACAGAGAATTACAGGAAGGGCAAAGGAGGTATTAATAGCCGTCTAACAGGTTTCAACTACAATCCCTGGAGCTCAGTTATCACAAACCTCTGCAACTTACCATTAATCACTATGTGATGCTTCCTGACCTTCCTGACCAAGATTAATAATCCTGTATGAGCATACAGGATGCAAAGGCTACAGAAACAGGCAGACATTTCAGACCCATCTCTCCACTGCCTCTCAAGCAATCATTTATAGTGGTAATGCATTACCAAATTAGCAGTCAGTAATCAAGGAGCAATGTAAGGACCCAGCTTTTCTCTGAAAAAAACTGATGGGTGATACTTTTAAAAACAGATACACAAAATTGCCCAAAGCTTTTGAAATTCTTCTTTAGTCTGCTGATGCAAGTGAAATTGAGGTAAGACCCTAAAAAGGCAGAATCCAGGTAAACAAAATGCTTCTTCCTTTAGTCAGAAACTTGAAAGGGCTTGTTGTGAATCTAAAAGCTTATTTTATCTTTACTTTCTCATCCTGACAGCTGAAACGAACAATGTCAATCTTCTTGGGTTAGTCACTTCCCCCTCCCTACTTTGCAATGACATGTTTTAGATTATCCACTCTGATTACAGAGGTCCTGTTTTGCTCCACTGAACACCCAATTTCCTGGCTTCATCTATTGACAGTAAGCAGTACAACTTATGATTCATCCTCAGTGTTAAACATTGACACATTCTCAGTCAGTGTAGCCTGGTCCTGTCTATTTTTCTTTCCAGCCTGGGATATTTTCTTTTACTGTATTTCATCTCTGGCACTGAATGGCATCCTGGGTAACAGCTTAGCTTGCTTACCTTTGGTTGCCCTAGGTAGGATATCTGAAGTACCAGAGAAGTATTTTAATCTCTATTCTAAGGAGATAAAATCTGTATCATGATATCCATCTATATCACATGCCTCTACTCCCCAACTTACAAATCCATTAGACAGTTGTACTCAAACTTGTGTGGAAACTATCTCAAAAATAATCCCTTTTTACAAAATTCGTGCAACAAGAGAGAAAGAAAGACCCTGGGATCCCACTGTGCCTTCACTGTTAGAAGGTACCAGTGAATCCAAGGAAGGGGTGCAGCTGTAGGAAATCAGGCTTCATGGCTTCAGCTGCCCAAGGGATCACGGTTTAAATGTATCAGTGGGCCTTAAAGCAGTAAATGACAAAATATTTGCTGAGGTACTATAAGCAACACGGGAGTTTGGCTGTAAGTATGTTACATTTCCCTGACCCTTTTCTGTACTATACAAGGCCTATGCTAGTCTTTTGCAAATGG
This sequence comes from Pomatostomus ruficeps, assembly GCA_013400735.1. NCBI lineage: Eukaryota > Metazoa > Chordata > Aves > Passeriformes > Timaliidae > Pomatostomus > Pomatostomus ruficeps. Next base: position 6,649 of record VYZT01015836.1, read on the forward strand.
AATTAAAGGGCTCATAAAGGGCTGTGATACCTGGAACCAGTACCAACACAAGTACTCCAAAGCTGGAATAACACAGAACCTCAGCCAGGAAGAAGGAGAGGGAGCCTGGATGCCTGCAGCCAGCTCCTGAGAATTCAGCTCAGGGTGTCCAATGAAGAACAGTGACTCAGATTTAGTTTAAGACTTTCAGAGTCTCTTTAAGGATTTGTCCTGGTATTACTTGTACAAAATGACAGTAAAAAAAAAAACTGAGTAGGAAGGTTTAATTTAACTGAAAATGAGTGTGCAGGAAAGTCATAAAGAAAAGGAGGACAGAGCGCTGAGAATGGATCATTAGCAAGGCTGTTTCAGAGATGGAAAGCCCTTTGAGAGCTTTGTTCTGGACAATAATTGGTTTTGATTGTATTTTTCTTCTTGAACCAAATGGGAAATTAAAGATCACTGTAAAACTGCTGATGTTTAGTCTTCTGAAAAGCTTTGGTATGCAGACTTTGGTTTCCTTCCCATTGAACAAAGAATGGATTAGAGTTTCTCTTGGAACTGGCCTGGCTGGTTGCTCTCAGACTCCTTAGAGGGGAGGGCTTAAAGCTGTGGATTTTCTGAAACTGCAGCTGCAGTTGTAGGAGAAGAAGAAATTGCCTCCTAAAAATTAAGCCAGTGAAGCTGATGTTTTATACAAGATCTTTGCTAGAGATGGCACCAGCTCAAAGGGAGACACAAAACTTGCTCCCTTCTGATAGGGCAAGGCTGAACAAGGAAGTGTAACTAGCAATGAAGTGTACAGATAAGATGAAGATAATACAAGAACATCTTCATTGAGACTATTCTGACACATTCGCTGCCCATGAGCAGAACTAAGAAATTTCAGGTTATGGATAATAATTCCTGGGCACTCCCACCTTAAAACACTCAGCTCATTTGTTTTGTTTTGGCATTTGTTTATGTTGGACCTTTTTATGCATAAGGCCAAAGACTAACTGTGATATCAGTATCGACTTATTCTTCAGAGAGTTTCTGCAAATCAAGGTCTGGCACGCTCCTAATGCTCTCGTGCAAGGAGTGAGTGAAACCCTTCCCACCTATAGTATACAGACAAACTGACAGAAATTAGATATATAATAATCAAGGTGCAGATCTCATTTTACATGTAAACTTGTTTGTGGGTACACACACTCTCTACTCTGTGCTGGAGTTTGTGGACAGTGTGCACCCATTAACACAGCATTCTCCCTGCAATACTTCTTCATCATCACAGCTGTGACTTCTGTCCCTCCCAGTCTCAGCTGCCACCTCTTTCATGTTGTCTGTTATCTAAAGTGCAAAGGACATCAGAAGCCATCACTGAAGATCTTTTCTGTTTCCTTAGAGCCACATCACAAAGCAGAAGTTTTCTTCTGAAACTATAGCATTAGAATTTCATGCAAGGTTCTGGATACTGTTGTGTCCTTTGTGATTCAAAGAATGTTGGTTTTCTGTATCTGCCATCTTCTTTTAGGAAAATTATGTTACCAGTCTCCAAAATAAACTGACTGTTGAGGGTGGGGAATACAAATGAGCTAAGGTTTCTTAGCACTGATACAGAAACTAGTGTTTTCTGTCATTTTTTTCCCCTGTTCTTTTGAGTCATTCACAATTGGGTTTTGGTCAAATCATACCTGGGGGGTACAATGAAGGTAGTCATGGTACAAATTTTTTATTGCAAGGCTTTTCCAGGCAGGTTAGTATAGCTGAGAGTTTAGATATAATAAGGAAATGAGAGCTACAACTCTGTGGAATTGGGGCAGTTTGTAAATTAAAGTCACAGTTTATTTTTCAGGCAACAGAGGTTGTGGTACATAGCATGAAAATGTGAATACCGTGGCTGTTAATGAAGGAGAAAGGTTTAAAGCTTCCTGTGCTTTACTCTGAATTGAAGAAAACCATATCTTATCTGGATGTCTAATTCATTACTCTTGGTAAAGGCCTGGAGGTTAGTTCATGAAAAAGAATATCAGAAGTTTTACTGTGTTTAAAGTGACAGTCCTATTTTCTTACTAGGCATTCAAATGGCTTCCACTCTACAGCAATTTCTCATGGCCATGGATTGAGGAATTGCATATCTTTACATTCTGTATCCTGCTTAATCCAAACTGTAATAGCAGACTTTCTGTGACAGTACAGCAGCAGTATTTCAGCAGGGTTTGCAATATGAGTTTGTCCCATAAATTCTTGATTTATTTTCTTTACTTCTCAAATTCCATATGCCCAAGCTTCCAATGGCAACATACATACAGCATGCAAACTTCGGTACTTATGCTTGGCAAACAGATAGGTTTATCAACCTATTTTAAAGACAATGGGGGCATGAATTGGCATGAATTTTCATGCTTTGATGTCTGAGCCTCATTCATCTTGTGTGTGTTATTTGTCTATGAATTTAGGGTGTCTACGAGAGTCAAGGATAAAATGGCTATTGTCCCTTTACTCTTTTTGACTAGCATAAATAACTAATTCCACATATAATGCTGGTTGTATCTCTTAGAGGAAAAGATTATAGCTAGCTTTTTTTGCTGTTATCTTCTCTGCCTCTACTGATAAGGTTTCCCATAGCATGCTGGGACATCAGAAATGAACAAAATAATCAGAGATGAATATTGAAAGTTCTATTTGGTCCTAAGATGCACAAAGCCCTCTGTTTATAGGGAGCAAAAATGTAGCAGGAGTAACTAGGAATGCCATCACACATGGAGATTTGGAAAGAGGGTTTCAGTTTTATATTTGAATAAAGCACTGCAATGAGACATCTCACCTTTTACAAACCCTATCGGAAGGACAAATGAATACAGCCTACTTGGCAACACCTTTCTCTGACAAAAATGGCCTTGTGATCCTTTGGTCTGTGACACTCAGACTAATCCATGTGTTCATATGTGCCAAAGTCTCCACACATATTACTGGTGCATGCCACAAGTCAGTTTGCACACATTTCAGATCTCCAGGCAAGCTTGTCTTAAGGACGTGCACATCTTTTGCTACAAGACTTACAGCTTTCTGAATTGCACTTGGTTTATGTCTTGTCATAAAAATTTAAGGAACTACTTTGACCTGGAAAAGAAGAGCAACCTCAGCAGGTATTATGGCAAAAGATGTGCATTTAGGGATGTTTGATGAAGCAATGTACTATTCAGACAAAAAAAATAGAGATTGAAACAAGAATTCCTGCGCTGGGGTGAAGGAGAAGATTTTGTACCGTAAAGAGATGGGTTTGTTCAGTCACTAAGGAACACCAGGTTATGGTTCATAACCAAATACATGTACAGGAGGATCTGCTGATAATAATCTTCCTTAGGTTTCCAATTAATATTATAATTAATGTAATAAACAAAGGAACTTCTTTGTTAATCAAACCGTTAAGCAACATCCTATGCGTGCAAGAGAATATCCTGCTGAGGAGGCAAGTAAGGTAAAATGTCCTAATAAGGAAATTGTGAAAAGAATTGAGCAACAGGCACTAAGAGGAAGACTGTTATTTTCATCCCCTCGACCACCAGAATGACCAGGACACCACCTAGCAACAGGAGGCACAACCGCAGAAGATACGTGAAGACGCCACATAGAAGGAATATAAAAGAAGAGGGGGCTGCAGAGGGAAAGTGCGTGCTGTTGATGGAGGGGAGACCCCTCTCAGCCTCCCAGCGCTGCGTTTGCTTGATTGCTGCTTGCTAATAAATCTTAAATCAATTATAAATTGGCTCTGGCAAGTTTTTCGCCGCAATTACTTATAGCAATTAATCTATTGCTTTATCTATCTAATCTAGCCAATTTATCTATTTAGAGTTATTATACTGATCACTTCATGCTGAAATAGTATGACATGTTCAGTAACACAAATATCAATAAAACATTAAAAAAAGGAGGAAGGGTTTTTAAGAAAATATTACTGCTCCACTTAGTGTTCTAGGAAAACAAGGAAGTGTTGTGGTGGACCCCCAAGAGAGGGTCAGCCGGTGGTGGGCAGACTCCGAGGTTTGAAAGGACTACCCAGGTCACACTGGGAGGAAAAGCCCCTTTTCTCCCACCGGCTTAGCTTGGGCCATAAGGTAACGTGACCCTATCCATCCTGGCAGGCCCCTCACCCCGCTCCCTGTTTTTTGCCATTGGCTCTGTAACCTTTGTAAGACCGTGCCAGGGCTGGCCACGGCCTCTTTCATCCCTGGCCCCCTTCGGCGATGGAATAGAATCTGTCGGAACGCTATACAAAGGGCCCTCCGATTCTTTGCCTCTGCTAACGCATGAGCTATCCTGGCTTTAGTGTGAGTGTGTTTTTGGTGTCCTCCACCGACACTGGGTGTGAGAGGTCTGCCAGCTACTGTGCAAGAGGCACAGCCGGAGCTCTCTCTCCCCCGGTGGCACAGACACGCTGCTGGGGAATGCGGCGGGATGTTCACCTCCCCCACGCCACGCTGCGTTAAAGAAGGAACAAAAAGATTTCTAATAAGTTCATATTTGGTGCATATATTTTGCTATGAAATCATAGCAGCACAGAACAAAACAGCACATTTATCTAGTTTTACTAAGTATCACACATACATCAGTTGTGTCTCAAATCAGTCGTTTCAATCAGTTTGAGTGCCACCCTAATAAAGTATCTCTGAAGGACCCATAAAGATACAAATTGAATTATATAATGCCTTCAGAAATAAAATGCATTTACTATATTAATGAAGAATGCTGTTGGAAAAAAGGTAATTTCAGTGTTTTAATTAAGTTTTATTCATGTTATTGAAATTGTGATATTAGCTAAAAGTGTTAACACATTGAGAATAGGTATTAGATAACTATTAGGACAAAAAGAAAGGAAAAATCACCTGCAATTAATAAAACCATTAATAAATTGTAATATTGTATTATAGTAGCACAGCTCACTATAGATGGTGTTTACAGCATTGACACCAATTTTATGGGTTTTTTTCCCCTCAGGAACTTACAGCTTTTCTTAGACACAGCTGAGAACTAGGGTATCCCAGGCAGACAAAGTGAAAGGCTCCTTGTTTCTTTTTGTATCATCTGGGCCAGTTTGTCACTTCATGTCATGCCTTTCTCTGAAGTGAGAAAAGCAAATCATTATGGTATTTTATACAAAGACTTAATTTAAATGATCAACTTTTTAAAATGTCTGACAAAACAGTAATACCAGTTTTCTATAAATATGCTGCTTTTGGGAAGAAGGTACAATAGCTGATGATTTATCAGAGGGATGTCATTATTGCAGAGACCCACAAATTTACCCCAATTTTGGGGTTTGAACTTTGGATTTGAATTTTCATAGAGACATGGATCACATTGGAGAGTCCCACAGGAGAATCAGAATCATAGAACCGGAAGTTAATGAAATTTTTTAGTGCTTAGTCCTGAATATATCTGGAGGATTAGTTTGTTTGGTTCTTTGTTTTTATATTCTGATACTCAGCAACAGCTTTACCATAATTAGTTTTGATTTTTTGCCTTATTGAATACATTAGTAAAATATTCATTAAAGGAATTAAAAAAACATCAAATAGAAGTATGACATTTTTCTGCCTTAGTATTCAGTTATCATTATTTCTTTCTTTAGAATCATCTTTCTGAATATATCTAGGAACTCTTGTTACCAGCATGAATTTCATTATTTGACTTCAATATACATTACTAACTACTGTGGGAAATCAATATGCTGTTACACCAAAGTACTTTATTTTTTACAGTCCTGTAGTTGACTTCCCACTGATTCCAGCTGAAACTCTCTATGTTAAAGTACTAGAGATCCCCAATGTAATTTGCAGTTCCTTTTTTATTTTTGTCCTTATGGGTGAATTCCAGTTCGTTGGGAAGTTTTAAAAGAAGTTAAAATGTTATTGTAGCTTACAATATAAAAATTACAATGACTAGAATGACTTCACTGATAAATAAAACAAATCAGGAGAAAGATTCGAATTTCTAGTTTATATCTTGAAAAAAGCACTAGAAAAACAAGTATATGTTCTTATTAGCATAATTCAATACTCTGGAGAGACACGGCAATTGCATCTGAATCAACTAATTTGCAAGGCATTAAACGAAACTAGATCTACACAAAAGTGCACAAGATAAGAGGGCCATTACTGCACCAGACCAGCAAGATGAGCTCTGTGAGGTGTTTGTAGGGGACTGAGCCAGCACCTGGACAAATGCTACCCCAGCTCCGGAAACAGGGACCATTTCCTCCAAGTCCTGAGCAATTACAGCTGGTAAACGCTGTCTCCCCTTCCCAGGGAATGCATGACACAGGAGCACTTTGACTACTCCAGATTTTCTGTGGTTTCCCCTTAATCCCTGTGTATGAGACACCTTTGCTTGCCTGGGTTTAAACACACCAGGCAAGAAAGTCAACAAGCTACAATAAATACACTGTTGGTGACTAAACCAGGAAGAGGAGCTTGGACCTACCTTCCTCCAACTCCCCAAATTAGCAGTAAGGTAGAGGAATACCTATAGACAGAACACTTTTTCCTGTCTCAATTAGGGTCACACTGGTATAGAATTTAGAAGAAAAAAGGAACAGTGATTTTTTTCCTATTCTTATTACTCTTAATTATTAATGCCACACATCCATGGCACTGATTAACACTATTGTTTTTAAGAATTTAGTGTCTAATATTTGGATGATCTATGGGGTCAGATGTCTCTTTAGTTAGTGCTTCCAGCTACACCCAAGCTCTGGACTGCAAAGAAGTATCTAGAAGCCCATACATGACTGCTAGGAATACTTCTAGTTTGTTTCTGCCCTATTTACAGAGGAGGAGGAAAAACAAAAGCAGTGGTCTAGCAGAAACCAGCCCAAAGGGAATGCTGTGGAGAAAAGGATAATGAACAGAGTCTCTACAACATCATGCCTTTAAGCACAAGAAGACAAGAAGGAGCAATGTTGATGAAGGAATTGTTCAGGGAAACAGAGCAAGGAAGGCATGGGTTGAAGGACAGTAGGAAAGACCAAAAGCAAACTGACTGGTAGAGAGAATAGAAAAGAACACAGCTATTCTTGCAAAAGTAAAGAGTCTTAAGACAGCTGTAGATTAAACTCTTCCTATTTCAAGCTATTGCTTGTTTTTATTGAAGAAAAAGCTCTATGACAATCCTAGGTGAATATGTGCAATTTGAATCTTTTATGTCTGGGAGTCAGATGTCCAGATGGGAGATGTTTGGTATAATGCCTTTATTTAACAGCTAGAACATCTTATGAATACGGTGTGATTTCAGTTTCCTGCTGTTTGCTCACAGTACTCTCTCTACAGACTTGGCTTGAACTCATTCTGCTATCATATCGTTTTGTGTTGCAACATCAGCACAGGCTCTGAATAGTTCTACACTTGGCATTCTCAGAAGTTATCTCTTAATACATTTTATTGAGTACCTCTCCATCAAAATCAGACGTAATTAGCTATTGGCACCCTTAGCTTGGGTACAAAAATAAATCTGCCATTTTAAGCTATTGGTTGAATATATAATCTCCATATGGAGTGCTCACTCTGAGAAAAACATGCAGTGGAAGGTCCCTGCACATATGGTCCAGGCCATGATTTAGGACAGGTGACTTGTCCTTAATGGAACCTACCTAAGGCAGATTATAAACAAAGGCAAAGCATCCTGTTAATTCAGCAAATCTGTTTCTAACCTTTAAGACTGGCCCCTGAAGCAAGGTCAGGAACACAGCGTTAGCAAGTGTGGAGGTAGGCAGATAGGCCTTCTCTCTCCATCACAATTCTTTCTCCAGGTATTTCCAGTGGTAATGTCTAGTTTCAGGCAAATTAAGAAATCTGTAAATTTTGAACTGGAGAGGTAGGAAACTCTATGGGGAACTTAGAGATGATAAAGTAAACAATTCATTTTAATGTGTTACTTAATCATATAAGGACAAAAATGTTGAGCTAATGAAAGGAATTTGAAGAGTGTCTGCTAGAAGAAGGAACTTTCAAATAGAATTCTGCTTCTCCCTGCAAGAATGTCTCTAAGAAAAGCTTTCTTCAGTATTTTAAATCTCTAGCATTCAAAGCTTCACAATATGTACTCATTTAAAATATAAAAGAAAAATAAAGAGTGACATTTCAGAATTTGCTTGGAATTTGTGGTTTGTTTGGGACATGGCTAAATATTCAAAACTCATTTACATTAATTATTGTGTTAAAAAAATAGGAATAAAGCATTGAACTGTAGCTCCCAAATTCAAATTTCACCTCTATCATAAGCTCCCCTCTGACCCTCTTGCTTTCCTCCAGTCTCAGGTTTCCTATAAACAGAAAGACAGGGCATGCTGCATCTCAAATAATAATCCCTTGTATACATCCTACATAAGTGTTGTGACATGGAGTCATGATTGTTTTTAAACCAGATGCTTACTTTCTACATGTTGCGTGTCAGATGTTGGCAAATAAGATGCCACCAAATAAAACAGTAATTGGTATTTCTGCAAGAAAACCTTCTCAGTTTGTCTGTGCAATAAATGAAAGCAAAGTAGTTATCTTGTATTCAACAAATTATTTGTATGATTTTTTTTAAACAGGAAAGTTCTTCTATTTTTTCATTGGAAGAAAATGGTCTTATTTCATGTAGTACATTTGTATAATTAATGTTTAATTTATTCAAATATTTAAGGCCAAATTTCTGCATAGTTTAGGGCTAACATTAATTTGCATACTCTAATTAATAATGACCTCTCTTACCTTAGTGTGACGTTGGTGTTTTTATTTAGCTCAGTTTATGTTAGCTTTTATTGATAAGGAAATGTGCATGCATTAATATCTGCAGATTGTATCTCTTGTAGTATAGCAACACACGCCAGGACGTGCCTGTCAAAAAGACTCAAAAGCTGCTCTTGGATACAAACCAGTATTTAAATGTACAGTATATTAATAGTTACATCTTACAACAATTCTCTTGGAATTAGTGTCACTGTCAGCTGGGTGAGAACAAAATATGAGTAAAGAAAGCAGCCCTGCGTCATTCCAACTGCAACCTGATAAAGTTCCAGCTGGATGACAGTTATCACCAAGGTCAAACCTCACCCGTTTTTGGGAAGAGGCCTTCCTTTGGACCTCAGGATTTTACTTCATGCACCTTCAGGGCTGCAACTGAAGCTGTGCTTGTTGAAATGCAGCAGCAGCCCCCGAAGACTACTGATAGCATCTAATGATTAAAGTCCAAGCTCTGCTGAGAGATGTCCTTGCTTTACAAATGTGTTAGACTTCACAGGTGATCTGTCTACCTGGAATGGCTTCAATCCCAAAGTGAGAGACGAATGAATTGCTGCAGGCACAATACATCAGGTTCTCTATTTTAAGCACGGGGTGCTGGACTGCAATGTCACCTGCAAAAGTGTGAGACACGCTCAGATATGCTGCACCTGGAAAAAATCATTAGTCCCACTGTGTGAGTGAGAGTATCACTTCACAATAAAGGAGCTCTACACATGCCCCTCTCACTGAGCGACTGAAATCCAGGTGGTTTAGAGGTGTGCTCAGATTCTACATTCTCATCCTGTGCCCAGGGATATTTAGTCACTTGTAAATGCATCTCTACATGCTTAAATTTTTTTCCAAGCTGAAATTAAATAGAAAGACTGTATTTGTGATTCCATATATTGCTGGAACATTTACACAGAGTTTAATGAAGACAATCTTTCTCTGAGGGCTATATCTTCTGTTGCTTTTTGAGGGGATTATTAAGGTAAACACTATTATTATTAAAGGGATATAGAACAATAAGCTGCTTTCTTTCCTAATCTCAAATCTGATAGGAATTTGCTATTGAATGTTTGCACTAGTGCCATAGTATGAATGGTTAGATGCCTGAAGATAAGATCCATAAGACCATGGAGTACTTTTCCAAAGGTAATGGCAGATGATGGTGCTGCTTGGGACAAAAAAACTGATTAAAAACCTTGGACAAAAAGACTACAAAGAGGCTGTTCTGTAAGACTGGCTTGAGAAGTGCTCCTCTGACAGCATAGATGTAACAAGTCGTGAGGAATCACCTGCTTCCTATGCTTGGCAGTTTGTTGAGGGAAGAGAGTACCCCCACAACTCATTTGCTGAACCCTTCCCCTCACCACAAAAGACAAGGATTGTTTTGTGAGTGGATCTCCTGTCTGGATTTTGTTCTTTTATAAGAATATTTGAGCTCCAAATCATGTTTCACTTTTGCATTGTTTTCTAAAATGTTAAATGAGAGATACTTCTGCTTAGTCACAAGAACAGGAGTTGCATCTGTGGTCCACCATGGCAAATATTTCAGCAAATAGTCTTATAAACAAGCCGCTTGTTTCTTCTGTGTGCAGTAATACTGCCTGCATCCCATGCTGATAGAATGGTTGCTGTCCTTAAACTGTCCTGTACTGAATTTCATGTCAAGTACTGCAGCATTATCCACAAGACTTTGAGCATGATGTATTTTTCAAAAATTGTCAACATCTTGTTTTGCTGTAAGAACACGAGTTCTTCTACTGACTTTTTCAAGGTGACTTTCCTTCTATTAATATACTTACTTCATCAGACCTATGGACTCTTGCCTTCCTATTTCTGAAAGCAATATGTAGCTTGCTGAGTCAGAGAATGGAAAGAGGTGCTTTGCCTCCCTACGATATTGGCAGCAGATCATGGAACACTGGGCCCTGGTGTCGTCAACCAGCCATGGCAAACACTTCTTGGCATTTGCCACTCCTTTTATTTTAAAGCTATGAGTAGTTTTCAAGCAGATCTTTTGCCTGTGTGTACCTATGGCCCTGGGTTCATTGTGCAAGTGTAGAATATATAGCTGTGCATAAAGCTATGCCACCACAGCTTTAAGTGATAGATACACATCAGATACAAATGTTTCCTTGTAAATGTGCAAAAAAAACCTTCAGAAAAGGAGTTTCTGTTCACTAGATGTCAAGACAGTGACGTAGACGGCCAAGCAGGTTCGGAAACACAGAAACTAACTTGAATCACACACATACCTTATTTTGCAGACAGGTAACACTAACTATTTTTTATTTTCCAATTTCAGATTCCTATTATCAGCCAGACTGAAAATAAAATCGTGTCAAAACATTGCGTGAAAAGGTTGTTCTTGTGGTTTTCTGATCAGGAAGGCACTAGGCAATATCCAAAATCTAAAAATAAAGCTTATATTAATTACATTGCCAGCCATTATGTCAAAGATAAAAGTGTTTGGGTAAATTTCAAATAGACATTTGTGGGTTTCAATTTTGTTTGAGCTATTATGTGTAACAAGATTCTGGACTGCTTTACAATAATTTTTGTATTGTTGTGGCTCTGCATAATCTTGTCAGATATGAGGCATAATTGGCCAGTGCCATTTGTAACAGGAAAGCCTTTAGCTTCTAAGCTGGAATTAATATTAATAAACTGGAATTAATATCTCCCATGTATTTTAGAGTTCCTCTTCATTTATTTTCCTTTCTTTTGTGTTACTTAGCAAATAATAGAGGGGAAAAAATAAAGAAGATAAGAATGCAGACACTCAACTACTTAAGCTATGTAGAAGTTGCAGACTTGAGATAAAAGGAGGTCATTTTACATGTATACTTTTAAACGTTAAATTTTGTCCTGCTGGTGGTTACTCTTGTAACAGGTCCACCCACAGTAGTTTTCTAAGTAAAGTGTGAATCTTGAAAACTGCTGACTTGACTCGTATTATGTCTCCAATCCGGTTTTAAATGTCTGGACACCACGTAGAAATTACTTCAAAGGATTTCGGCTCTCACAGTCCGTATTTTCTACTGCTAGCAAACATTTATGCAGCTACAGCTTAGTTCTGAAACTCTTCGGTTTCTTTTGTTGTTCCTCTTCTGCTATTTCATGCAGTTAAATGCTGTGATAGCTCCATGGCATAGCAAGAGGTTGTAAGTCTATGTCAGAGCCTGGAAGTGCATCCTTGTGTAGTCCCACATCAGAGTGCTCCTCACTTGTGCATTTGTAGTTTCACAGCTTACTGGAAAGTTAGTTTCCTAGCAGCTTTCTCCTAAGTTCTGAAGAAAGACAAGTAAGACCCTGCTGGGTAATGAGTTACTGTTTGGAATCAAGTGAAAGATCTATTATTTATATGCTTGGGGTATTTTTATAAAAACTTTAGAGATGTGCCCATGATGATTATTTGAAAATACAGTCAATAAAAACAGACTAGAACCAACAACCATCCCTCAAAATATGACTAATTAAAGAGACGACACCATGCAGATGAAGAATCTGCCAAACATGCTGAACAGCCCCTTTCAAGCTGTGAGTCTAACATAAAAGGCATCCTGAAATATGCATGCATATTTATATATGTATATATACATGCAAAGACAATAATGAAGATGGTGCCATTAGCATTTAACCCCATGCACTTAAAAGAGCTTATCTGCTTCCCTGCATTTCGTAGCCTTGATTGGTTTTTGCTGTCTGCAACTCTTTGTCAACCTGATGCCTTGTGAAACAGTCCCTTATAGAGATCCTAAATTGATGTAAGATGTTTCTAGTTTGGACCAGTGACATTTTTCTTTCATGGAAGTAAGTACATGAGGACAAGAGCAAGGGCAAATTGCCCAAAGGCTGGGCAGCATTCAAGAATATAAACTGCTCAGAAGCATTTCAGCATTATTTCTGCCTCTTTCCTCTTTAAGCAACTATCATGGAAACAGCTAGATGGTATTTAGAAAGAGAATTTAAAACAAATCTTTTATTTCCCCTGGAATTACTGATGAAATATTAAATTACATTTCAAAGGAGTTTAACATGTTTAGATTGCCTTACATTTTAAAATATAAAGGCTCTTTCTACTTAGAATATAGCATCTCCTTCAAGGTAACATGTGGTTCAATTTCCTGGATGTGATGCTGCAAAAATATGTTGTCTCTCTAAGTCTCTGCAGACATTTATTTCAATATATGAGCTGGGTTTTTTATGTATTTCACCCTGTCAAGAAACCTTTCCATTTCCTCTATCCAAGTGTTCATTTTTAAGGTGATTATTCTCCATTTGAATGCTCTTGAAGCTCATCTTTTTGGGAAAGGCCAGCATAGAACTGTAGGGGTCCCTTAAACTCATTTTGAGAAAGTAAATTGTATGTTGACTTTGCACTGGTCTTTGGCAGATGGGCAAATTCTACTTTCTCCTTCAACTGTTGATTTATAAAATATTTTTCAAATGTTGTAAGGCACTCAGGCCTAATAATGGATGTCTTATATTTTCTTTAAAACCAGATAGATCATTGAAGAATTGCTAAATAATTCCCCAGTGGTTTGTATTTTTTTTTACAAGGCAGAGAACAGGCACATTTTTGCAATCAGGTGTGGCTGAAGCCATCCCTACCCATGTGCACACACTTGATGCTGGGGCATTTGTTGGAAGGAAGCTTTTTCACATCCCTTCCTTTCTCCTTCTGTCACTGTGCTCCAGACTAGGAACTACAGCTTTGTCCCATCAGGGACTCAGGGGGACATCCAGATCAACTCTTTTTCTCACGGTGGTTTCACCTTTTCTTGTTCTAGATGGTCGTTTTTAAATTACTAATTGATAGTCATGGATCCTTCTATTTTCCTTTATTGAATCAACAGAGCTCCAGAAAAGCTCTCGGACTTCCTGCAACCTACAAACTGCAGTTGACAAGGAACTGGTTACAATCCAGCTCCCTCTAGCTGTGAAGGTGGTGTCATCTTGACTACTGAGGAGGAAGACAAGCAATAAAAATAAAAAGGTTTGAAAAAGGAAAATTTCAGCCAGTTTTAATCCTCTCAGAGCTCAATCTGTAACGCAGTGTTGGAGGACTTCTGTTCACAAATCCTGTTAGCAAACAACAGGATTTACATATGTAGTTCCCATGACACCACTTTCAAAATTGTTCTTATGATTTTGCTCTAACAACATCAGTTCACAGTTTATGAGAATTACTCATGGAAAAAATCCTTTGGGAATATCAGTAGTGCTGCGGTTCTTTACGGTCCTTTAAAAACAGCTGTCTCAGAAGAGTTATCCAACTTCCAACACTCTCTGTCATCCTTTTTCTGAGTAAGAGCTTTCTATTTCATTTCTCTGTGTTCACGTGCTGGTTTCTGAAACTAGCTTGTCCCTCTCCATTCACTTGAATAAAAGACGTTTTTTCTGTTTATACAAATATTTTTGCAAATTCTAACCCCAGTTTTCTTACATATTTATGAGAACTGGTCAAACAAGTAGTATGAAAAATGTAACTCAGTGAGGTTGATGGGAATGTTACGGAAAACAATGCTTATCTTCGTAATCAACTTTAGTATTTAATTGCGATTTGGAGTTTCTAGTCTCTTCAGTTAGATCCATTGCCTTTAAAATTTAAAATACTATTAAAATGTGAAAAACTCTTGCTTCTTTGATATTTGTTTATAGAATGCTTTGCAGTAATTCTCTAAGTCAGTGCTTTCCTGTCAACTTAACATATGCATGTAACTTTTTCTGACAAAACCTCTTTTCCATTTTATTTCTTCATCTTTTCTACACATATCACTGCCTAATCCATTCCATTTCTTCTTGTTCTGAAGAGAGAGCATAGGGATGACAAGAAATTACGTTAAAAATTGCTGCCTCTTATAGGCTATGAGTTGTCACTGAGCCAAGAAGACAGGCTCTCTGAAGCTATAAATAGCACAGAAATAGTGGAATTATTCCCTATATCATGCTAATATGGGTCAACATTCACGAACAGTTACTAATTGCCAGGGAATACTGAAGTGGTGAAAGACAGGAAGGACTGTTGTGTTGGCAGGCAGGAGATCTTGGTCTCAGGTCAGCTGCTGATTTGTTACCTTTACTTCTGATTTATAAGCAGTCTTGTTAACACACCATTACTGACATCAGAGGTGGCAACAAAACAGGAATAAATGATCAACGTTATCCAGAACTTTCTCTCCCTGAGCCACCACCCAGGGGACCATGTGGCTACTCTAATATTGAGTGTCCAGGGCTGAAAGTGCCAGGGCCAGCTTCCTCCTTCTTGCAAGCACATGTTGCAATCCTGACTAGAAATCCAGGTACTGAGTGAGAAAACCAGGCAACTCTGGATATGATGGTGACCTAGGGCAGATTTTGATGGATGGGGAGAGGTAAGGGATTGTACACACATGGGTTTTCTAGCTGCCTTGGGATGTATCTAAGCCATGACTATGACTTGAGTTTTGCTGTGGGACACTCAGTTTTGTACTTGAATACTCACAGAGCAAGGGACACCTTAAACGAATTAATGTTATAAGCATCATAGTGTATTTTAGCTGAAATAAACCCAAGGCATTTCTAGGAAAACAAGCTGGAGCAGTAAATTGTAGAGAATCTCATAAATGTAAATTCAATGCCCAAGGCTTAACATTCACTTATTCTATCTCCTCTTTCTTTTTTCTTTCTTCTATTTTTCACTTCTCCAAGCATCACTTCATGCGAAGCTTTATAGCATATAATAAATTGTCTTCAAACTGATAATTAACTTACATCTGGCTCATACATCTTGTGGAATGATAGCAGGGAGCTGCCAACATTACCTTAGGAGGACATGGTAATGGAATGTTGCTTGAAGTTGGGACTGAGCTTATAAATTTGACTATCCCTTCAAATTAAGCATATTAAATCTTGCTTGTAGGGGAACAGGTATGAATATTTAAACAACTTAATGCATTGTTGAATCTATTTAGAGGTCTGTTATGAAACCCAGTACATATATAAGGTGTTCTACCACTGATGGCAGTCTCTGACCTCATAGCTACCTGAGTTTGATTGATCATGAGACCTTAAAAAACAATTTTAAGGCAGATGTAGAACAACTTATTTTCAAAACCCCATAAAATATTTAACAGTTGTTGTTGGCTAGATTTACAGAGGTTTTTGTGGGGTAAAAAAAGGTTCTGATAAAGAGAGGGAGCATGGAAGATGGCAGAATTTGACAATCAGCCAGATTATTTGATTCTTCTTGCATCTGATGGTCTGGAATGATAAAAAGAGTTATTTTAAGATGTAGAATGCTTCCACTGTTCATTATTTCCATGGAACATTAAAACCCCAACTAATTCATGGCCAGCAGTTCATAACAGAAAGTGTAAACAATATAGCTGAAAAGGAAAAACTTTGGAATTACCATTTCCATTTCAAGCATTAAGACAGCATTAAACAACTCTTCATCTTGTTTTCATGGATTCTTATATAGCTGATTCCTTCCCTACCTTCTTCAGAAGACCCCTCTCCTTGAAGGATCAGAAATGGGGAGAATGTCTGATATGTCAAAAAAACTGCTTTAGAAATTTAGAAATTTAAGAAGTCTCCTTGACACGTTGATAGCTGAGAGATGTTGAATGAGAAATAACTTAAAGCTCATTCAGAGCAACTTTAGTTAAACTTCAGTTTAACTCATGTTTTGTATTTTATTGTCAGTCTTATATTTTTCTCCATAAGACACTAAAAGTTTCTTTGTGAAGAGTTTGTGCTTGTTTAGATTTTTTTCTCTGTGTTGTCAGTGTCAGGGGTCAGCTGGAAATTTATGGTTGCTGCTCTGTGGAGAACAGCAGTCATGGGCCACTTTACTAATCAGGTTTTTTCCCCAAAATTTGCAACAGTCTTGACTTTGTTTTCTTTCATTGTGCTATATGACTACTATTGTATCTTTTTCTCTAACATTGTGAATCAGGAGCCAAAAGCGGGGAGTTTTTGTTTGGCTGTTTTTTTATTCAATGTATCATAGACCCACTACAGCAGATCTGATCCACCCACACAGTATTTCTGGTAGGAGAACATTTATCCTCAGTAAGATGAGTCATCCTGCTGTTTGCTTTTCTCGGGGTTTGCTTGGGGTTTTTTTTTATTTTTGGGGGGGAAGGTGTTCTTATTTATGCTGAATTCAAACCCAAAGGAAAGGCTTACCCTTCACTCCCAGTTGACATCTTGGAAAGACAGCAGAAATGATAAATTTCTGGTATGGAAGAAACTCAAGGGATTGACTGATAAAATAACATTAAAATTGGAAATTTAAAAAGAAAGAAAAGGTGTTTTTCTCTAGGTGAATATGGTGAGTAAATGTAAAGCAATGGACATCTAGGCCTGCACCTGTATGCTAACTTCTAAAATCTCAGTTGACGACAGAAATTACATTCCTATTAAGGTGACAATACTATGGAAATATAGGTACACAGAAAGAAGTTACTGTTGTACCCTAGACTCATTAGATTTTTTATGGACTTTTGTGAGGTGGAGTATTTTAAATATAATATACTCAGTATCTGCTGTTTCGTATGTGGAGATAATAACACCAGGAATTTCAGATTGCAGTTTTTCAAAATAATTACTAGAAATTATAATATTAATTATCATTATCATTTGCATCATCAGTGGCTAACTGTTAATAACTAGTAGCATTACCTAAAAAAATTTGTGTTTGTTCCCAGTATGAAGGAATTGCGGAGCACTGGGAGACCCTACAGATGAGAGTCCAGAAGGTGGAGGAACAATAAACACAATGTTCAACCTAGAAAACTAAGCAATGGACCTAACTGATAATTAGATACTTTTTTTCACTTTACAAATAACTCAAAAGGGCTGTATAATTTTTGTGATAAGAAAAAAAAGGTCCATTAATTAGGTCAGCAAGAACTTTAAAATTAATATTCTGTGTTTCTGCAAGGATGAAAAAATAGCCATTTTAAGCCTAATGGTAACAAGAATTCCTCCACATTAGGTACTTGTTCTCACATCTTGCAAGAGCTTTCTGATTTTAGATTTATTTCACTATTGTATAGAATTGAGAAATGTAGAGAATGGTTTACTGGTTTCCAAACTTTAATAGTTATAATTATTCTTTCTCTCTCTTTAAGATTGGGTTTATTTTCCTTGCAAACATTTCTCTTCCTGTCTTTTTCTCTGTCTTTTGTTTTGAAATTGCAGTTTATTATTTTCTTTCTGAGAATGCAAGAAGCATCATATACAGACAGCAGCAGCTTTACTGAAATCAAGAAGATGTATAGAAATATAAAATGTGAGAAATGGACAGAACAATGGCAAAGTGCCCTGTAAATCTGTATAGAATATCTGCCACAGCCCTGGGAAACAGCCAAAGCCATAAGACATATATCTTCGCTTGTAACTTGATTAAAACACTGATGGCAAAAATCTGCTCTCATAGCTGGACAATGATTTTCTTTATGTTGGTGTTGTGTGCTCACTACAGAACCAACCTTTTCACTGGCAGCAGTGCAAGAGCCTCACTTTGACGAGTGCACATCAAACTTGAGGGTTCTGATGGCTTTGTGAGGAAGAAGATGCCAAGTTCATCTGTACAATAATGATGACTCCTTTGGAAGCACACATATACACAAATGCAAGCTTTCCCTCTTCCTGAAATGAAATACTTTGTCAAATTTTGTTTCCTCTGCTTCTGGGAATTTTCTTTCAATGCACTGGATATGCCAAAGGTGTGTCTAATGAGCCGGGTATGCTGCATCCAATTCCTGCTCATACATGATGGACTGGAAGTTCAGACACATGCTCTGGTATCCATGGTACTGTAACAGAGTCAGTCCCGTATGGTTTAACATTGAAAATCTTGTTTATATCTCTGTGCCTTCCGTTCCCTTTCTGCAGCATGAGTGTAATAATGCAGGCCATTTTTCATGAATGGTTTTATAAGAACTCCTCTATTTCCAGGTTAATAATCCCTTGCTGTAAAGGATAAATATCCTAAGTGCTCTAACATCCCCTGACTCTGACTGCCTTGAAGTTGGCTGTGCCATTCAGTGAGTAGGGTTCAATTTTCTTTTTAATTATTAACTTAGCAACACTGGGAAATAATTGCTGACCATTGGGAATAGTTTCCTTCTTTTACAGCCTAATCCTTCAATCTTAAGCATGAAAAAAGTCCTTCTTCAAACTTGCCTATGTGAGTGAGAGCCCGAGGATCTGGTCTCCAGCCCTTTGAAACAGTTAATCTGACTTGGCACTCAGCTGCTTTACTTTTGTCTTAGCCAAGAGCGTAATTGCAAGCAAGGCCTTTCTGGGACCATCCTATTTCTTCAAGTGAGGAGAACAGTCAAATCTGTTTTACTGAAAGCAACATGATACCCTTTAGAGATTAGAAACAATACCATCTTTCTGATGTTTAGCTCTTCTCTTTTTCATGTAGGAAAGTGGCAACAACAGCAAATACATTCAAGAGGCAGAGAAGGATTTTTTTGTAAGGCATTGTAAAGGTTTTTTGGTGCTCACATCGCTTGTTAATGTGGAGAGCTGGGAGCACTTGGCACGCCCTTGGAGAGGAGAGGCTTGATAAGAAACCTCCCTAGAGGTTACGGCGACCCTTTGGAATACCTCCAGCATGCTTTGTGTCTTTATGGTAATACCTTGTATCCAGTTGGCTAGTTGGTTCCTACCCCACCCCTGTCTTTCCCCATAAAAACCACTGCGTTTGCCCGAGAAAGAAAGGGAGTTGCCGTCTCTGGCGTCCCCTTTGCAGAGGCTGCTTGAGCAATAAAGCTACCTCCGTGGAACAGCCATACGGGTGTCCTCGCCTCTCTCTGTCCCGAGTCGGCCTAAGGGTGATTCGCAAAGAGCTGAAATCACAATAGCTGAATCGCTAAGAACTGATACCACTGCGAATCACCCGTTGCCTGCGGAGACAGCCTTAGCCCCTGTAGGAGTCGCTCTCTGCAGGGCACTCTTTAGGGACACGGTGCCGGTGCTGACCAGCATCGGCCCCCCCTCGGCATACTAGTTTCCATAACAAACTGTGCTTGATTCTGCTCCTGTTGATATCTGTGACAAAACTCACACAGATTTTAGCTGGAATTGCATCAAACCCGATTTTGCTGGTGGTTTGAAAGAAAAATCATGTTTTCTCCTAAATTCATATATAATTTCTTGTCCCCTTTCTTTCATTGCCTCTTGTGTAGAAGCATGGAGACCTTGTAGGGTCTTATTTTATAATATCCCTGTTACTGTCACAGCAGCAAATTGCAGTGCCAAAGTCACAAGGACTTTGTTATTACAATTCGCAAACCTCTTCCAGAAAACAAGGATTCTACTAAATTTCACTGAAGGCATAGGACAGATTATGAGGAATGGCTTGAAGAAAGAACAGTCTGAGCCTCTGCATGTGTTTTCTACTCCTCCCTTGTCTGTTTGAGCAACCTTTGGTCTTCAGAAACCGCTAAATGATTTTCCTGATCCCTAATATTTCCTGTTGGAAAATATGCCAGAATATGGCACCAAGCAAATCTCCCTCTTACCTAAATGTCAAGTTGATTGTCATACTGTCACAATTTTTTTTTTTTTTTTTTTTGTCATTTATCATGGTTCCTGCAGGGAATCTAGTCTCAGCTGTTAGCACCACAAGGAACAGCTGTAAATAGTCCATTATAAGAAAGGCCACTAGCCTGTAATTCACACTTGCAAGGCAGGCAGTGTGCACAAACATCCCTGTACACATTGATGGGCTGACTATACTTTGAAAACTCTTATGTTGCTTGGAAGAGGAACATAAATTCATGAATACACAATACGTGGGAGGCACAGTAGCTTCATGTTTCCTTTGCAGAAAGAGTTCCATGGGAACATCATACCTTTAATTTTTAAACTAGACTTCCAAGCAAAATTTATTGTGTTATGAGCCACACTGGCTGAACAAGGTGTGATTTCTCTGTTCAGTGTTTTTCTATATAGAAAAATTCTTGTAAGAAGGTTAGTATAAGGACAATAGGTTTTTCTTACTGGTATGAGTTATATTAATGGGAAAAATGCGTGTTTTTTTTTTTAAATGTGAATTTTCTCACTAACATGATAACACGTGCCTTTATTTTACAGAACAGCAATAGAAGGTGAACAGTGATGACAGTCATTCTTGAGGAGCATTTGAAGAAGAATGATTTCTAGATCTATGTTTCAATGTTTTCAAGCTAGAAATACCTTTTTAAAAATTAGGTTGATCTAGTATAATTTGTATAATATAATCCATATTATTGTAACCTAATTTAATTTTAAATTAGATTAAATATATGGACAATCTTTACAAAGGTGTTCATGCAGAAAGTCAATGAGAAACCACTGCTCCAGAAAATATTTACTGTGCAGATAAGTCATTTGATACAGACAAGTGACTGTGCAGTGACTGAGTGGGAGCAGCAAGCTACCTCTGCAGTCACAGACCTGCACACATCGTTCATTGAGCCTGCTGCAAGATGAAAAGTGTTTTCTTAGCTCATGGAAAAGGTGATGTAAGGTCATGCATTTAAGCTGCAGTCAGGGTAGCAGGGAGACTGAGAGATGAACACACTGTCTGGCACTGTGATTTGACTGAAGATGAGCTCAGCCCCAGTAACAATTGCTAGAGATTGTGTGACCATCACCTTGGCATCTGCATTGCTATTATGTTTTATGTATTTGCCTTCATTGTTCCTCTGAACTGAACAGAACTGTAAAGGACCAACAGCTCAGATGACCTCTGGAATAAAGTATATGGAATTTAAACTGGGTAATTCTGAACTTTCCAGTGAAGAAATATTTGCTGGGGAGTTCTGTAACTACTTCTTTTTGCCAGACCTAAGTAAGACTTGGAGTTTACATAGCTGGTGCCTTGCATGCTTGCAGCCATGTGGGGAGAAATTTCCTACTGCTGGTTTTACTGACATGTGAAGACATAAGTTAAAACATTTATGAGATGTTTTCTCCATGCTCCAGAATAAAAAAGGAAAATTCCAGTTCTTTATCTTTTGTTGTTTTTTTTAATTTCAAGATTAACTTTCGCTCAACAGATCAAAAGAAATTCTCTCAGCCTTATAGCCTGAGAACTGTAGCAGCTAGACTGAAAGACTTAACAAAGCAAACAAAAGCACAACACAGTGAAATTTAGCAAGAGATTTCAAATTGCAGGGACAACTGCCAACGGCTAATCTTTTATTTAGTTAGAGCTGGCTTCCACCCCAGCTTGTTACAAGACCACATCCAAGGGTTCTGAATGATGTGCCAAGGAGATTTGAGGTCTGTCAACACTAGTCCTGTTTCAGAGCTGACCATGCAAGAATTAGAACAGAATTCTGTGAAGAAAGTTATTCATGTAAAATACAAGTAGTCAAGGCAAAATGAAATGCATTCCCGTACTGAGGGGGGTATTGGCAAAGGCTAAATTTTAGTCTAATGACACCAGTTTCCTAAGGCGCCCAGTACATTCAGTGCATAGAAATTGGCTACAAATGTGAATGATTTGAAGCAGTTAAATTATTCTTTGATATCTGTCCTCCTGAAGCATTTCCACCTATTGCATTCGTTCCATACTGCCTCATTATGGCTCCCTTATTCTGTGCCCAGGAATGATCTGTGAAGTTTCTCAAACTGTGATGGTCTGCTCTGTGCCAAAGGTGAGCATAGCCCAGACTATGCAGAGTTCATCAGATGATGGGAAAGGGAGACGGTGGAGACATATTAAGAGAAACCCACAGAGTAATTTTTCTGCTGTGAAGAAGTTGTGAGGAAAGGAAGAAGTGGGTTTCTTTGTTGGCACACCTTATTAATAAGGCAGGAGAATTGTAGAAAGAACTTAGGGTCTGTTTGCACTTTGCAGTCCAGTAATGCTGAAAGACAGCCAAGTTAGACATGTGTCAGGGTTTGGAATTCTTTTCTTTTTTGTTTAGCTCTCTGTATTGGAATTTTTCCCCATTCTACTTGCTGGAGGGTATAATGGGTCAGTGATTAGTTACTGGAAAGCCATAATGGG
>VYZT01015838.1:0-29366 GCA_013400735.1 Pomatostomus ruficeps
TCCCAGCCCTGTCCAACCCAGCCCAGAACATTCCCAGGGATCCAGGGGCNCTCCCAGCCTTTCCTCCCAGCAGAGCTGCTCCATCCCTCTGATCCCCCTGGGGCTCCTCTGGGCTCTCTCCAGCAGCTCCAGCTCCTCCCTGTGCTGGGCCCGGGGCTGGGGCAGCTCTGCACGGGGGGTCTCACCTGAGGGGCAGAATCCCCCTCCCCTCCCTGCTGCCCACGCTGGGCTCAGCCAGGGCTGGGGGCTCAGGGCTGGGGCAGCTCCAGCTCTCACCCCCAGCACCCCCAGGGCTGCTCCAGCTGCTCAGCCCAGCCTGGAGTGACCCCGGGGTTGTCCTGCCCTAGATGCAGCTCCAGATCTTGTCCTGGTCACACCTCTGGAGGTTCCTGGCTGAGTTTTCTGCATCCACGTTCCCTTCACAAGGAAGGTGCCAGACTGGTGAGGAAATCTGCTCAGGAGACCCAGTGATGAGGGAGCTCTCAGCAAGCACAAATCATTTTCAGCTTCGTATTCAACCTCACCCCTTCAAGAACAGAACGGAGAAGAGAGGAAGGGACGGAAGGAGCACCGTCCCTCTTGGCTCCCTCACTGGATTGCAGCTCCTGGTGGAGCCACTGCAACCTGGCAGAGTCAGAGACAGCCCAAGCAGAGACCCACAACCCAAGGCTGTGACAGCAAAGGAGAATCACCAGGAGCTCTGCACTGCCTGGACGTGGCACAGAAACTGCCCTGGAGCCTGTAAAACATCAGGGCTCTCCTTCGTTAGTGCCACTGCTGAGCAAGAGCCCCGGAGCTGCCAGGGGCTGGGGGACAGCGCAGCACACAGGGAGCTTCCCATGGACACAGCTCTCCTCTCCCAGAGCTCCAATTACTACTGTTGCAATAATGAAACCTATCATTTCAGCCCAAATCCCTGAAATTTTGCAACAAAATCCCTCCCTGGGAGGGCAGAGATCCATAGGCGCATATCCCTGTTTCCTGTTGAACTCACCACTCACACCCCTGCACTTGAACGTGTACCAGGTAAATTAAACTGAACAAGGTAAATTAAACTGAACACCAGCTCTTACATTTAGAACACTTAAAAATCCAGCTAGAAAACACCATTACCGTAGAGGAGCACAGCTTTTCTCTCCTCACCCTCTTTTCTTGCTCTGACTTTCCCATGCCATCCCACCATCCTGAGCAGGACACGCACAGACACGTGGAAAACGCCCAGCCCTATCCCCGCTTCTCAGCTGATTCAAAAGTGAAATAAAGCCCCTAAAAACTCCTGAGTGGTTTCGCTCACTGGTTTTACTCCACTTGCTTATTTAGCCCTCAAAGTCTCCTCCCACACAGGCTGTCTGCTGTCGTCAATAAAAGCCAATTACTCTTTCTCTCCCTCACAATATGGATCCCAATACTCAATGCACTCAAAATGCAAACTGTAACAGGCTTCTTCCATTTCCACTTGGAGCTCTCTCACGTCCCTCAGTGCCACGCAGCTTCTACAGGAGAACTGACACAAGAGCAAAGACCCACCCTTATGCAGGAGAAGAGAAAAGAGGTTTTTTCCCCCGTTATCAGCCCCGTTTCCTTCCTCTCACGTGGGCATTTACATCCTCGCTCCTCTGCTTGGCACATGCCTGGCACTGGCAAAGTTAAAATCCAAAGCTCTGTACTACAGAGGTTTCTGAAGGGCCCCTGAGGATTCTTTACTAGAAAGCTCCCCAGCTCTAACAATGGAAGTGGTTTCTGGGAACGCCTGGAACTCGTGCAGATATTCCTGGGGATGTGGCTGCGAGGGGATTTTCAGCTTAGCTGGCAGGATCAAATAGAAATCAAAGCGTTCCTGCTTCTCTGGCAAGAGCACACAATGAAGCCTCCAAACTGGGAAATCTCCTGAGGCAGAAAACGTGAGAGAGCCACTGGCAGCCCAAAACCTGAATTGATTCCCTCAGGAGATCTTGGAGACAACTCAATTCCCATTTTCCGGGAGCGGCCGTGGGGGCACCGCACGGCAGAAGGGGCAGCTCACAAAGCACCACCAGGCAATTCCACGGAATCACCCCCGGATTCACCCCCTCACCAGCCCGTGCCACCCTGCCCTGGCACCCTGCACCTGCAGACACTCACTGCCTCAGGGCAGCACCGCAGGAAAGGCTCCAGCCCCCAAGATTCAGGGGGAAGGATTTAACCCAACATCCAACGCTCAGTTCTCCACCCCGGGGCTCCCTCCTGGCAACCCCTGACCGTGTGCTTCGTGCTTCACCCTCTCATTCATTATTGAGAAAAAACATTGTACAGTGTTCCAGGGCAGCACAGAGGAAATGGATGTGTCAGGAAAGGCAGAACAAAATTTTGGAGAAAACCAGAAATTCTTGTCAAATTTCTCCCAGTCTGTAAGCTAACAGAAAAATAAATAAATGAAGACAAAAATAATTCCTCTGAGATTCCAGGCAAAGCAGAAAGCTGAACACTGTGGGACTGTGAGCATAGAATTTCCATAAAAATGGGAAATAGAACTACATCTTATTTTATTAACAAGTTGTTCTTTCTCATGGAGTTCAAAGCAAAAATGAACCAACCAGAAGAAACCTGATGCTGCTCAATGCCTTTCTCCAATGTCACTTTTAAATATGGGCAGAAGTGCCATAAAGCCTGGGGTTCAGGACAAACTGTGAAGATGAAATGCTGGAATATCGCATTTTACACAGCTTGTAAAATGGAGAGAACAGATAAAAGACTTTAAAGGAGAAAAAGAAAAATTTGGAAAGGACCCAAAAATGATGATGAGGTGATACATTGATGGGTCTTGATCCCTGACTGGTAAGGGGTTAATGGAAGCAGAAGGGTAAACTGGAATAAATAAAAGGTGACTCAGTTCTTGACAAAGAAATCTCAAGAAAATGAACTTCAGCAAATGAGAGGAAGAACCCAGCCCTGAGTATCAAAAAAAAAAAAAAAGGGGGAAGAAAAAAAGGAGGAAAAGGTAAAATCTGTTTGTCTGGCTGAGACAACATAACGAAATGTGGAGTCAGCAACAAGCAGGAAAACAACAGCAGGAACAGACAGAGAAAAAGGAGCCGTTTAGAAGAACGGGCCTGGTAGCACCTGGAATGGCACAAGTGGGAGGCATCTCTCAGAAATGAGGCCAAAGAGCTGCCAAGCACCTCCCAGCCCGGGAAAACAGCTCATCAGCAGACACTGCTGAGCACAGCAGCTCACAGCACAGCCCCACAGCCTCCTGCCCCAGCTGGGAAACCAAAACCCCTCAGGAGGGATTCTGGGCTCAGGTGGGAATGCAAACAGCCACAATTATTGGGAAAGCAGAAGTGTGCAGAGATGGACAACACAACAACCCCCCAGGAGTGTTCAGGGTAACTCGGGACTCTGGCACATCCCAGAAGCTGGAAAAGGAGTTTATGAGAGGAAATTGTGCATTAGACACAAATTATGTGTGTGAACTGCTTGTAACTCTAAACGACAGGATCACAGAATAAATCAAGGAATTAATCGTTATTATTGGCAACAAGGCTAACCACAGTCATCAGATTGGATTTTTAATTACCTATATTGCCCTTTAAGCATTAAATCCCAAGTCAGGTGCTACTTCCAAGGTCCAGGAAGGAACCTGTCTTGCACAGGGGAATTATTCTTTAACCTGGTCTATTTGTGAGCATTAAAACCCCCCAGTTACACCCAGACAATCACTCACAACCCACCCAGCTCCCTGGCTCTGCAGGGAACAGAACTGGGGAGGTTTTCCAGCAAAAAGGAATAAAGAACCCAAGAGAAAGGGCCTGGCAAAGCAGCAATGAACCCAGCAAAGTGCAGGCTCTGGGCAGACTTTCTTATCTGGATTATGAAGTATTTGAATCTTGGGCCATAATTCCCACTCCCTGGGGTTAAGTGCTCTATAGTCTTGAACAAATGGTGACAAAAATGTCACCATTTAATGTTCCCATGTTCGCTGCACTGCTTCTTGCTGCAGTGAAACCCCCTGAGAGAGGGGCCTCAGCTCACCCAGGCACCTAAACCCACCCAGGAAGTGCATGGTTTGCTCTGGGGTGCACCCCAACGCTTGGATTTAGAATCATGGAATCATTAAAGTTGGAAAGGATCTCCAAGATCATCAAGTCCAAGCTTTCACTGAATACCCCCAGGCCCTCTGAACCACAGCTCAAAGTGCCACATCTCAGGTGTTCACACGTTTCTTGAACACCTCCAGGGATGGTGACTCCACCACTGCCTGAGCAGCCTGTTCAGATGTCCAACCACCCTTTCCACAAAGAAATCCTCCCTAAAATCCAACCTGAACCTCCCCTGGCCGTTCCCTGTGCTCCTGTCCCTGTTCCCCGGGAGCAGAGCCCGACCCCCCCGGCTGCCCCCTCCTGTCAGGGAGTTGTGCAGAGCCAGAAGTTCCCCCTGAGCCTCCTCTGCTCCAGGCTGAGCCCCTTTCCCAGCTCCCTCAGGATTCTCCAGCCCCTCCCCAGCTCCGTTCCCTTCTCTGGCCACGCTCCAGCCCCTCCGTGTCCTTCTTGCAGTGAGGGACCCAAAATCAAACCCAGGATTTGACGAGTGGCCCCCAGCAGCATCCAGCACAGGAGGCGGTCACTACCCCGGTCCTTTGTTCGAAGGAGTCTTGAAAAAATTCTAAAAAATTCTTATAAAACATACGTTGATTGGGGGTTTTTAGGGCAGAACTCACTCATAGAAATGGGACTTGGAGATGGAGAGGAAGCTGCAATCTCTGTTGGCCTTGATGGTGAAGATCAGCGGCTCCCCGGTGAGGACAGCGAGCTGGCCCACGAGCTCCCCGGGGTGGGTGATGAAGAGGCAGGTGTCCTCCTCAGAGTCAATCTTCCTCTGGTACACGTGGAGCATCCCCGAGACCACAAAGCAAACATTGACATCCTGGAGCAGATGGAAAAAAAATAAAATGAAGAGCTCAATAAAAATCCCCCAAGATTTTCAAAGCAATTATCGCAGTGACAGCGCTCTCACGGCCGAGCTGCTTCCCAGGAAGCTCCCTATAGCTCCTGAACAATTAGGTGGTAAAATAAGACACAATGGTGAATTATTAAAAGCAGGTCATGAATATTTAAAACTAAGCAGGCACAATATTGAAAAATGTGTTTCTCTTCGGGCGGTTATGAAAAATGAAGGCTGCATCTTGGAGATATCAAGGAATAACAAGGGAACTGGGAGTGGAGGAGATAACGGGGAATCAGAGCAGCGGGATGAGGGGCACAGCAGGTCAGCAGAGCAGAAGGCAGTGCTGGAGCTGCAGCTGCCCATCACCTGCTTTGCTTCAGCCCATCCATTTACACAGGATGATCAGAAATGCAGATGTTCTATCCTGAGCACACTTTGCTGTAAACGAGTAACGCGGGATTGGGTTTGTGTGAGGGCTTTGCTGCAGCTGAGTGCCATCGCCAAGGCCCAAAGCGCAGGGGCTGAGAAAAGGCTCCCCAGTCCCCACGGCTCCCGAGGGAGGGCTCAGGTGGGACACTCCCCACCTCCCCACGATGGGGACAGATTCCCACTGAGCACCAGCCCTGAGTGCAGCCGGGCCCAGAGCTGGGGCTGTTTCACCCCCAGAACAGGTGGGAATGTTTCATTGACCATCAGGGGGTATAAAGACCTCCTGGAGGGGACTCAGACTGAGCCAGACTCACCTGATCTCCCTGCCTGGACAGCACAGTGCCAGCAGTGACCTGGTGCAGCGTCACTTTGCCGTTCAGCAGCGCAGGATTCTGCAGGAGAAAGGGGTGGGAGGTACAAGTTACTACTCAGGTACAGATCCCAGAATGGGAGGAAGCACCCAAGTAAAGCAAGAAAGAAAAACAGCTGAGATTATGTTACAAGCACTTGGATCTCTTTAAAACATGGCACCTATTTTTATATTTCTCTCCCCAACAGACATTTCTTCCAGAAGAGAAAAAAAGGTTTGATCCATTTTAATTGATCACACGTGGATTCTTATTTGTCAATTTTCCCCCCAGACTCTTTTAAAGGGTCTATAATGGAAGGAGACCTGTATCAGCTGGCAGGAAAATCAGGAAATAAGAAGTTACTTTGAAAGGAAGGTGACAGTAGAGGAGACTCTCTACATCAGGAAGTGACTGGACAGGATGATCCCACAGTGGCTTTGTCCCAGCTCGGCCCTGGGCACACAGCTCGGCCCTGGGCACACAGCTCGGCTGTGCTCTACCTGCAGAGCTCATTTTCATACCCACTGTACAGCAAAAGCTTCCCCAAGCTCCCGAACTCCTGTGCTTGGGCAGGGAAAAGTGGGAATCTCCCTCCTGAAGAGCACACAGGAGGAAAGGATCTTCCCAAAGGCCACCCTCAGTCTGGACCCCAATCCCCTGCAATGTCACAGAGCTGGGCTGGCCCAAAAATCCCTTTTATCCAAACATTGCCTTCACCACCACAGCCCTGAGGGCACAGCACAGACAGCCCAACAGGCATGGAGAGACTTTTCTTTCCATCTCTGCCCACACAATCAGGGGACCCGTGTGCGGTCAGGATCAAACCCCAACGCCTCAGGCCACCTTTGCTTTGGTGTAACTTCCACCCAACCCAGCAAACCCCAGAGTCACTGACTGGTTTGGGTTCAAAGGGACCTTAAAGCCCATCCAGGCCAGGCAGGGACACCTCCCACTGTCCCAGGCTGCTCCCAGCCCCATCCAGCCTGGCCTTGGGCACTGCCAGGGATCCAGGGGCAGCCACAGCTGCTCTGGGCACCCTGTGCCAGGGCCTCCCCATGCTTCAAATAAAGAGTTTTGTCCTAATATCTAAATAAGTCTGCCCCCCTTCAGCTTAATTCCCCCTTGGCCTGTCCCTCCATGCCCACAGTCCCTCCCCAGCCTTCTCATAAATCTTCACAAGTCCAACATTTTATCACCACCCCTGAAGGGGCTGGGGCAGAGAAAGCTCCGTTGTGGGTTCCCGTGCCAGGCTGGAGAGAGGCAGCACAGCCCTGGCTCTCCCAGCTGCCCTGGGAATTCGGCTGTGCCCAGGCTCAGCGGCACCAAAAGCTGCAGCCCCAGGAAGAACCCAGCGAGCACAAGAGCAGAGCAGAATGTGACCCCAGCCCTTCGCTTGGTTCCAGCAGGAAAGCGGCACAGCAGAGATGTAAACACTCCACCAGCGTAATTGTTCTGCCAGGCTGGAATTTTTCCACTTTGGGTTGGAAAAAAGTAGTGCCAGTGAAATAATCACAATTATTCTTTACACCTACTGCTGATAAAAAGAACATATTTTCATCAAAAATAGTTTTATTAAAGCCAATCTGTTTCATGGGAACATATCCAATGCAGAGAACCTGACAGCACCTGTCAAAATATTTCAGTTCGGCAACAGCAACTCAACTAATTTCTATAATGTTTTTTTCTATATTTAGGCATTTATGGCTGTATAGTATTATCTATTCTAAAGCCAGAGTTGTAACTCTGAAAGCACCTCTCAGGAGGGGAATACAAGCTCCCCCACGAGCTCGACTTATCAAGAGCATTTTCAGGCTGCATTAGCTCTGACAAAAATTGCTGCAAAGATTTTCTTCCTGCCTGACGCCACCCAAGTGTGGGGATGGATGAAAGCTCCGAGCTCGGAAAGCCTCATCACTGGAGATCTTTCAGGACAGCTTAGCCACAAACCTGCCAGAGGTGCCTCTGCAAGGTCTGATTCTGCCTCAGGCAGAGAAGGGGCAGAGTGACCTCCCAGCCGATCTCGGTGCCCTCCTCTGCCGAGCCATTCCTGCCCCATCGAGCAATAAAAGAGCTGACAAATAAAATCCACCCAGCAACCCCAAACTCAGCATTGCACAGGTACAGGGTGCAGGCTAAAAACCTGCACTGATCCCCTCCAAAAAAAAAGATTTTTGCCCCAACAAACTCCATTTCCCAGCAAGTTTCTTTCTTTGCACAAATCACTGCAGCAGGAAAACCCAACAAATTTGGTTACAATAACAAATATGAGGCAACAGAGGTTATTTTTGGGTAAGAAATTAGCAGGGGTTTATGGTACAGGAGTGAAAACACAAACCAATTAGAAACCATTTAAATAAAGCACTAATTAACTGGGACAAATAATTCCTTTGTCAAAGGAAATTCCCTTAGAACTCACACAGATGTCCCGCAACACTGCTTAACCCTCCTATGAAACTGCAGATAAAGCTCAAAACACACAAAAATTGTGTGAGGCTGAAAACCATTCACGCCAGAAATCCAAGGAATTCAAGTTACTTAAAGAAAGAAAAGACAATTTTAATTCTGAAGTTAGAAACCCACAGGTTATTTGAAATAATGTCTCTCTCCTAGAGACATTTACCCCTCTCTCTGTCACATGAAAAAAAACCAAACAATCCCAAAGCTACCACCGCCTGTCATCCAAACATCTTGATTTTATTCACTCTATTTGGCTGCTCTGAAAAATGACAGCTTAAAATGCCTCCATTCAGCTAAGAAAGAAAAGATCTCACTTTTTTTAAGAGAAGAGCTTTCAAGAATTCGTTTTCTTTCATGTAAGCAGCACTGAACACAAATATTTTGCACACAGTAAGATTTTTCTTGCATTGCCTGTAGAAGAATCAACTTTTGCTATTCCTACATGGGAAAAAAAATTGAGCTTTCAATGACATTTCTGGTATTTGGCAACATCCCATCAGATTCTGATTTGCTTGTGAAAAACTAAGGTGCTTGAAAATCCTACCTTTAATAATTTCACCAATATTTAGATTTCATGCTACAAACACAGCCTATTAGGTGCTGCATTTTAAGGACACCGTTGCAATTATCTCTAAACTGCTACTTGTTAATTACGGAGAAATTGATTCCAGACTAGAGTGCTGTAATCAGGAGCTTCAGTAATCTTGGAATTTTTGCTTATGATCTGAACGGGATGAAGAACGGAGCAGACGAAGGTACCAAGGCCTACTTTGCTGCTCCTGCAACAAGAATTTCCTCTAAAATAATCTGTAGCCTTTCCAGAGGATAAAAATGCCTGGAAAACCCTGAAAATGAACAGAGTGAGGCTCCTGCAGACTGAGAGACCTCAGATCAGTGGTGACGTGGACCAGGCACCTCGAGCCTCACACCGGGGAGCTGAAAGACCCCGGCAGGGAATTTGAAGCTGCAGGGGGAATAATTTTGGAGGGAATGCTAAAATCCAGAAGTAAAATCTTCTGAGTTGTAGCAAGTGCTGTTTGCTGCCAGCCCCGAGGGCAGGGGAGGAGGTGCAGCAGCTGTGCCCGGCCCCTGGCAGCAGCAGCAGCAGCAGCCTGGAACCGCGGCTGGAACAAACCAAGGGTGGCTGGGGCTGCCTGAGACAGACACGGCCTTCCCCAGCTGTCTGAAGATCCACAGGAACAGACACCCCTCCGGGATGGATGCAGCTGGGAGGCTTGGAATGATGGAAATTATGATTTTTCAGCCCTTCCTCCAACAGCAAGGGGCTCAGAAGCGGCTGAGCCCAGCAGGGATCAGGCACAGCCCCTGGCCCGGGCACAGCACCCAGCTGGGAGCTGCTCCCAGAGCCCCTGGGCAAGGACAGGGACACAATTCCAAACCCAGCCACGCCCTGGGCTGCGGGGCCAGCAGGACCAATGGCCTCAGCAACCACCTGACCCTGCAGGTGACTCCCCACGCTCAGTGAGAGCCCGGAATTGGTGCAGGAATTGCACTCGTGCTGCTCTGCACACAGAGGGAGGATTCGGGCCCTGCATCCCAGCGGGGCCTGTGCAAATGGCAGAATAATTCAATTTACTTCAGCCCTTCTAATGCCTGCAACAGGCTGCTGAATAAAACATCCAGCCCCTCTCCAGTCCACTGAGGAGGAGACAAACCCACTTCTCAGTTCCTGGCAGGAGGAGATGAGAAGCAGCAGCAAAGGCAGTTCCCCCGCAGGAACTCACATCGAGTTTCATCAGGGTGGAGAGGTCCTTCTTGGCTGCCTCCACGATGGCATCGATGTGTTTGCTGTTACACGAGTCCTGCGCTGCGCTGTAGTGGAAAACTGCTGAGGGCGTTTCTGTCACTGTCACCGTCTTCTTCAGTATCGACTGCAAAGACAAGAAACACATCAAGGATCAGCTTCAACCTCAAAACTGGCACCTGCCTGGCCAAAACCTGCCTGTATCATCGGCACTCTCTACCCACCACAGCTGGTGGTCTGCAAAAAAGAAATCCAAGTTTCCAAGAAAGCCACAGCCGGCTAACTCCATTATGCCGTATTTTCCTGCAGAGCCTGACACTGGAATCCAACAAAGTTACTCATCACAGCTTGTGAAGGGAAAAATAAGAGAATTCTCAGAACCTGGGCCTCTGCCAGCTTGATGGAACCAAACCTTCATCAACCCTGTACGCAAAGATGGAGGAAAAGGGAAAATGTCTGTTGAGGTCACAGCGAGCAACAGTTTCATCCCAGATTTTGGGTTGCAGTTTTGTAATTCAAGGGAGTTTTTGGGCTCGACTTCCAGGTCGGTATTTGTAAAAAGTAGACCACAAAAATAAAAACAGATTTATAAATAATGCTAGAAACCTACAGCTGATACAAGTTTTTAATTCCTTGCTGTAAAGTACCTCTCACAAATAAAGCATGGTCTGGCAAGTCCACATAATCCACTTCAGGACTCAGGGGAAGGAAATACATTAAAAGTTGCAGCAGTGGTTTCCCATTGCTCACCAAGGGAATCTCCACAGAGTCTCAAGATGTGCAGTAAAATGACTTGACAGCCACTAAAATCGACTGAAACAACTGTCAATTAAAAACCAATGAAACAGAAAAGATTCAGGGCCAGGCTGGATGGTCCAGAGGAAGGTGGCCCTGCCCATGGCAGGGGCTGGACCAGCTGGGCTTCAAAGGTCCCTCCCAAGCCCAGCCATGGGGGACTCTGTGAAACCCGACTGGCGCAGAGCTGCGAGGGCAGCGTGTCCAAGGAAGGGAGGAAACATTTCAATTCCTCCAGGCAGGATGACGGGAGGGAGGCCAGGGCAGGAGGGAGGCTGGGCTGAGGCTGACCCACCTTGGCCACGGCAGCGCCGCCGGCAGCGTCCTCGGGGCCGAGCTGCACCCGGGCCCTCTCGTAGGCCATGTCCATGTCCGACTTGGCACCGCTGGGGCTGGCTGAAAACAACGCAAAATCGGGGTTTAGCACCTCCTGAACTGCAGCTTCTCAGAGACAGCAGGCAATACATGAAATAGAGCAACTTCAGCAAGCGGCATCTTCATATTCCCACGGATTTCCCACCCGGAACTTGAAATCTTCCCATGTGAACTGATCTAAACACGTCCCAGAACTCCCACCCCCGCCCTTGTGCAGAGCACAATCTTTATTTGCAGGTTTGTTGTGGGGTTTTTGTCCACTGAGAATTGGCAGAGCACTGGAGAGAGGGAACTTGTGACAACTGAGAAGTTTGAGGTGTTTTTCGTGGCTTTCTGCAAAACTGCCTGAAGTGATGCTGCTGATGGTTCAGATCAGCTGCTGCATTTTATTTTCCCTACTCCACAAATCCCTGAAATCCTTCACAGGATTAACGTTCGGTTTCAGGGGCCAATTTCCTCATTTGTGAAGCAGCTCACCCTCTGAGCTGATCTTCTGCTCCTTCCAGATGTTGAAGGGTTTGTAGAAAAGGTGGGATCTGATAAAGGAATCTGACTTCATTTAAGAGCCTTTTGGGAAAATTAAGCATATTTTCTATTCAGTTCCACACCCTTGGAAGCCCCAGTGCCCAGGATGCCCTTTTCCATTGCAGGTTACCTTTATCCCCCAAACCAGGCTCTGCACAAGAGGAGGGAGACAGAAAAATGCCAGATTATTAAATACTAATACTACTACTACTACTACTACTACTAATAATAATAATAATAAGAAGAAGAATAGCCAGGAAGAGGCAAATCCACCCAATTTTCCTCACTGCTTTCATGGAATTATTCTTATTAACCTTTTCTTCACCAAACTAAAGAAATTCTTTGCACCCAACAAATGGTCGTTTCATAGGGAGAAAATTGTGATCAGCAGCTTCTGAAAGTCTCTCCACACAAAGCATTTTGCCCCCAGTAATTTCAAGTTTTCCTACAACTTGTCCAAATTGTGGTGCTGAAAGTTACATCAGAAATTCCCCTCCACTTCTCACTTATTTAATTCATGAATTTGAAGTCAATACAACTTCTATTCCTTACTTCCCAATTTTAATAGACCTTAATTACATGAGGTCCTTGGCTGCCCCATCCACCTTCCAGGAACTTCTCTGAGCTAATCAATAACGCAAATTTCACTGAGCTAATCCATAATGAAAACCTAACTGGGAAACTCTTCCTATTTGCAAACCTTGAACAGGATTCCCACAGGCTGAGGATTCACAGGTGAGTTTAAGAATCATGCAGCAATTGCAATTTCCTTTAACAAATAAACCTGTAATAATTTCAATCTTATTTCTGTGCCTAATCCATCTCCAAAACAGACCACTCAGAAAAGTTTACATGTTCTTCTTTATGCCTCTTCCCTCCCGTCACTCCACTGTTCTCACACTTTGGCTTTTATAAACACAAATTGCTGCTCGGGAAGAGGCTGAGCCCTTAGGAAAAGCAATTGTCTTTCCTGACTGGTGAATTCTGTCACCCAATAAATTCAAATTTTTAATTCTGAATTCCTTCTCCATCTGTCCCTCTCCAGAGACACACACCTGAATTTGCCCAGACTTGCCCCAAGCTTTGGGAAGTTGAGTTTTGGAGCCATGGAGCTGCCCAACCCTTGTGATCTATGATCATGTGATAATATCACCCTACCATGAAGGGCTGCCGATACATTTCATTTTAAAATTACAATTATTTTATTTCTGAAGGGGCTTGACTCCCATCTCCCATCTCAGCTAGGCCAAGGGGAGAACCCCACTGCCCCAAATATTCAGATTTGCCTCAGAGTACTCTTTCCATGTCGAGTTGAGGAAATGGCCTTGAGCTCTGCCAGGGCAGGTTTAGATCAGATATCAGGACAAATCTTTGCATGGAAAGGGTTGTAAAAAACCGGCACAGGCTGCCCAGGGCAGGGGTGGAGCCACCATCCCTGGAAGTGTTCAAAGAACACGTGGATGTGGTTCAGTGCTGATCATGGGGGTGGTGCTGGGCTGATGGTTGGACTGGAAGATCTTAAAGGTCTTTTCCAGCCTTAACCATGATTCTGTGACCTAAAAATATAAACAAATCCTTGCACGTTTCCAATCTGCCACTGGGATCATAATAAAGTCATTTAATGATCAGCTTCCAAACAAGAAACCCAACAGTTTGACCCAAAGTTTATTGTCATCAGAACTTACAAGCCATAAGATTAAAAAATAAAAATAAATAATACTGCTGCTGATGCTATTAACTGAATTTCCTGCACTCTGCAGCATTAAAGACCCTAAATCAGCTCCCAACAACCAAGTGGGACAGCAGAGAGCAGCTCCATATGGGCTGATCTGACTCTGTCCCCCTCCCTGCCCCCAAACCCCAGGGGCAGCCAAACCCCTGAGCCCCAGAGCACCAAGGGCATTTCCAATCTGAACACACTTTCCTCAGGTTCAGCCCAAATATTCTGATTCTGGCCCCGTGGGCAGGGAAAGTATCTCCCAGCCAGTCCTGCACCTGAAGCACCCGGGGAGGGCAGCACGAGGAGGCATTCCGGGAATGAGAGCTCCTGTCTGCTCAGCTGCTGTTCGACCCTAAAAACAGAGTCTGGGGAGTCACTTCCAGGGACAGCAACGGGGTGAGGCTGTTCCATCCAGCAGATCCCGCTGTTTTATTTCTGCTTTCTAATTCCTCTGCCCCCCAGCCCAGATGCTGCACATGAATTAATTCCATCTCTCTCCACGCTAAGTTAGTGCTCTTATAAAGCAGAGTAGCCTGAGCTGGCAGGATCCTCTTCCCTACCTGCACAACTGCAATGTTGCAAGTTAGATAACCACACCAAAAAAACCCCAGAAGAACAAATTACAGCCGGCCCCAGGAGCAGCTGAGGCAGAAGTGTTTTCTCCCAAAGCAAATTTTAGCAGCGTTTGTTAATTCCGACAACAAGCAAATCGAGAAGACGTTGGGATAACAGCACTTGTCTGACTCTAACACAGACAGTTCTCTCCTCTCTGAATTAATAACAAACATAATCAATATTCCATGGAGTCTGAACACACGGTAAGCACTGGAATAGTGAAGCAAGATCTTGATCTTTTCATTACAGACATCCAGACACTTTCTGTGCAAGCTGAACAGTGAGAAGGAATCAGCTCTGTTAACTGAGGCAAATCATAATTACCCAATTAGATAAGCGCCTTCTGTCAGTAAAAATTAATTGTCTCTCTCTGCTAAGCTCTGTGTACCCTGACAGAACTTTTATAACACCAAAAGGAGAAAGGAAAGACAAATGGACTTGTCCAGGGAGAGGTCTGCAGGGATCCTTCCCCACAAAAGCTCCTAAGAACCCACAAGGACTCACCCTTGGAATGGCACAGGCAGAGCTCACTGAACTGCCTCATTTTCCTGGGCTCTGTTCAGGGCAAGGATTATTTAATTTACCACTGAATCAAGGCTGCTGGCGCAGTTTCTAATTCCTGGTGTAAAACAACCTCTCACACGTGAAAATCAAGCCAAGTCTCGTGGGGCTCAGTCAATATTTTATCTTCATTTGTCTCCCTGGCTTAGAAGGATGATCTGCTGACACCAGCCAAAATCCTGCTTCTCCATCACACCCATCCCGCTGGACAGCAACATGGAAACCATGAAAACATCAAAGTGGGACCCTTAATACTCACCCAGCAGGAACTGAGGAGGAACCAAATCAGCCCTCGAGTGTTCAAACTGAAGGGACTCCCCACTGCTCTGCTCTGCGCACACCAGCAGCTGAATGTGACAGCAGCAGTGACACAAACCCTGCCCTGGGGACAGCAGCAGTGACACAAACCCTGCCTTGGGGACAGCAGCAGGTGACACAAACCCTGCCTCGGGGACAGTTCTCGGTGCTGAGGGCTCCCTCAGCCTGGCCTCCTCCCTGTCCCCAAGCTCCCCAACCCCTCAGAGCATGTTCCTAAGGCATTTAACAGCCAAGGTGAGCAATAAAAGCATCTTCTGAAGCTACTGGCAGTGCCTGAGCACGACCCTAGAGCTCCCTCACAGTGGTTACTGGGCACTCCCCCGACAGAGACAGGTCCCTCTGAGTCCCACAGGAACTCCAGCGTCTCCACCCCGGGACACAAAGCTGCCCTGAGCACCAGGCCCAGGGGAAAACCTCTACAGTGGAGTAACTCAAGTTCCCCGAAATGATCCTGCAGCATCAAAGCAGCTCAGCCTCATAAACGTCTCCTCAGAGCATCCCACGATCCATCACCTTTATTATCCACTCAAAGAACATTCCTCTAAAAGCAGCAAGGCCATGTAATGTGCTTTTTGGGACAATCAGCCAAGCAAGAAACCTCTGTCATCTTTTTGTGCGAGATGAAGGCCTATCACCATAATTCGGTTTGTTTCAGTAATAGCAATTAATAAAGCTCTTCATTTGCAGGTCTTGGTGGCCAAATTATGTTCCCCGTTGCTGGTAATGACACCAAGGGAATGCTCTCCTGGATAATAGTCCATTTGTTATGAAATAATTTTTTGACAAATGAGTTAGGAAGCAGCACCACTGCAAGAAGATTATCTACCACGAACAGGACTGCAAGATGATTATCTACCATAAACAGGGAAATTATCTAACCCAGCACTCCAGAGATCATGTGGCTTCCCCCATGATTCGAAAAATTGTATTTTCCCCACTATTTTGCCAAGCACTACTTACTGGAAGCCTCTGTAGAGCCTGCATAGGGAGGGGATGAAAGGCTTCTTCTGAAAACATGCTCAGAGTTCTCTGCACCAGAAACCCTCGAGATATCTGAAATTCAAAAACAGATGTTGCAAACACAAGGTGCCCCCTAAGAAAATAAGTTTCACTAACAAGAAGAACCTTTAACTACCCACTATTAAAGGCTGACTTAGACTTTGAAACGCTGACGTTGAACATTGTTTAGACCTTTCTTACTGGTTTTAATTAATTGTTTTCCATCTGCAGAGGCAAAATTCAGCTTCACCTATTTTCCTGGTTTACCTTCAGTATTGAGTCTTTAAGAAAGAAGACATATCCAGCAATTCTTCTGCTGGTGTCTCGAGTGCTGAATTTTCCCAACTCCCCCTCTGCATTCAGAATTAGGAGTCACTGATTTTTCCCCTTTCCTTCACCCCTCAAGATCATTAAGAGCACAGTACTATTTCCTCATTGAAGCTAAGGACTGTCCAAAGGCTTCAAACCTGAAACTGATCTAAGACAATCCTCAACTACTCTGATAAAATAAAAATCCTCTGATCAATAGCAGAGATATCAACAGCAGATCAAATGTAGTGAAAGGGCACAGGGGAATGGCCTCAAGCTGAAGGACAGCAGGGTTAGATTGGATCTGGGGAGGAAATTCTTTACCAGTAAGGGCAGTGAGGCCCTGGCACAGGGTGCCCAGAGCAGCTGTGGCTGCCCCTGGATCCCTGGCAGTGCCCAAGGCCAGGATGGGCAGGGTTTGGAGCACCTGGGACAGTGGGAGGTGTCCCTGCCATGGCAGGGGTGGCACTGGATGGGCTTTAAGGTCCCTCCCAACCCAAACCAGTCTGGGATCCTATGAGCAGCACAAAAATTAAAGATCACAGAGGACAGAGCTTCCATGTCTCCAGCAGCATTACCCATTTCCAGAGCATCCCCAGCCTTTTCAAACTTCTCTCCCCGATCCTCCTCCGAAGCACTGGGCATTTGTCTCTTCCCTGCCTTGGTGGCGCTGCCGCCCGCAGTGACGCTGCTCACGGAGATGAGGGGGATGGCCTGGCTCTGCTGGGGGCACGAGGAACATAAACCTCCCCTCACTCGTGTTCCACACCCCGGAGCCTTCTCAGACCCCCAGGCACCACAGGGAACATAAACCACCCATCACACGTGTCCCACACCGCGGAGCCTGTCCAGAGCCCCAGGCACCACAGGGAACATAAACCACCCCTCACTCGTGTTCCACACCCCAGGGCCTGCCCAGAGCCCCAGGTACCATGAGGAACATAAACCACCCCTCACTCGTGTTCCACGCCCCAGGGCCTGCCCAGAGCCCCCAGGCACCGCTCAGGTTGTGCTGATCAATCCCAGATCCCCAAGGGCGGCTTGTCCTGGGATGCGCAGCTCCCTCAGTGCATCCCAGCAGTGCCTGGGGACTCGCAGCTTGAGCACTCCCTGGCCTGACCCTCTGCCACCACGGCTGCAGCGTTTTCCCCGCTGCTCCAGGCAGAGGTGACAGCAGCAGCACACACCAGGGCTGCTGGAGCAGGAGCAGAGCACAGCCATGCCTCTGGAATGAGGCACTGGGGAAGGTTCAGCCTCCCCACCAACTCCCCAGGCACAGCGTGGGCTGGGTTTTATGGGCTGGTTATACAAGTGCCTCAGTCCTCCAGCACTGTCATCATGAAATGAATAAGCAGCATTTGCTTTATGACCTTCTGGAGGAAGGAAAACCTCTCAGTGCCCTGGCAGGAGCTGAGGGCCCCAGACTCACACAGCTGAAGAGCTCCGTGGTCAGCCCCAGGTAGTTGTGCAAGGCCAGGAACGTCACCCTCTGCAGCCTCACCATGATGATCTGCAAACAGGGAATAAAGAGGCAAATCCATGGATTCCGCAGGGAATAAAGAGGCAAATCCATGGATTCAGCATTCTCCCACACTCGTTCTGGCATTTAGATACAATCATGCACCAGAGTACCTGAAAGCAATCTATAAAATACAGCCTGTACCCTAAGCTGAAATTCCTCTTTAGCAGCTGACAAACTGAGACAGAGAGAGATTCAAATGATTTACCAATGACTTCACAATCATTTGATGGCACGAGAATCCAAAGTCTTACTCCCAAACACCAAATGCTCTTTGTTTGCTATAAACATCAAACATAAAAGTGCCTGGAAATAGAAGTATTTGCTTCCAATTTTCCCCTCTCATTAAAAGCATTACTCCAGCCCTCCCCATACAGAGCCTGTCCCACTGCTCCACAAGCACTCAAACCAAACACTGGCATCAGTGGCACCTTCCTCTGCCCTGCCAGCTGATTCCCCCTCCTGAGCCATCCTCTTTTGTATCAGCAAATTAATTTGGTGTTAATGATCTGTTCTCCTTCACCCATCGGTGTGAGGAGGTTCAGGTGTCGCCCATAAATCATCCAGAGACCTGCACCGTTTGCAAGGACAGAAAGATTTAGAAGGGACGGCAAAGCAAAAGGACAGTCCAGAGTGACTCCTGGGGTCACCCTTTGGCTGCTGCACCTGTGGGACAAGGCCACTCGTGGAACTCCTCAGTCCCGGTCCCTGCACATCTCCCCCTGCAGGAGGTACAAGCCCGGTTTCAGTGCTCACCTGAGAACTCTGAGCCCCTGCAAAGCAACAGAGGGGGAGCACAGAACTGGCACCAAGCACAGCTCTGTCCTCAGCTGCTGACAGGAGTGGAAATTCCCATGTCAGTCTGAATTTTGTGACTTTCACGAAGCACCAGCCCTCCCCAAACAGCTCCGGAGGGGCCAGCAGAGCTGCTGCAGGACATGTGACAGTCTGGCCATGGCTCTCAGCCACTCCGGAGCCCCCCTGGTGCACCCGAAGCTGAAGAGCCCACGCTAGCACCTTCTGCTCCCCAGGGACCACCACACTGCCACTGCAGGGCTGGCTGATTGACGAGGGTACCACAGGCAGACACTCAATTAATGGAGATAAATGGGTATTTCAGTTATTTTTTCCCGTATGTGAGAATGCTGGATTATCAAGTCTGGGACTCCAACAGCCAGGGGAACAGCAGAACAAGCCCAAACCTCGACAAGCTGCGCTGAGCAGTGCCACATCTACCAAGGGATGAGGAGCTTGCTGAGCCTCCAAACATCCTCCTGCAGCCTGGAAATGGGAGTGGCTCCCCCGTCCCCCTCGGCCCCACCTACCTGCACCACTCTGACCAGGGTTTCAGGGTATTTCTGGAACACGTCCTGGAAGGCACTGGCTGGAAGTCTCAGGATGGTGGAAGGAGTGGCTGCTCGGGCCGAGACGGTTTTATAGGGAGCAGGGTGACCCTGAGAGGAAGTGCCAGAGACACGGGGTTAATCCAGCAATGATCCCTCCCAAACTCCTGCTCTGCTGCTGTCCCCGTCTGACAGACATCACCCACCACAGAGAGCCTCCAGCTGGTGCTCCGTGCCCACGGGGGGAATGAGGGGGAATCCACACCTGCAGCAGAGCCAGGGGCAGGGAAAGGAGAGCTGCAGGGAGGTGGATCAGGTTAAGGAAGTGCCAGGCTCTCGGCTCTGACAGTTTTATCCCAGAGCTTCAGAAGCATTGGAAATTCCAGCTAGCCAAGGCTGCGGAGGAAAGAGGGTTTGTGGATTTTATGATCTGCACTGACAAGCAAGCTATTTGCTGCAAAAACAACCCCAGACTCACACAACCAGTGAAAAACACACCAAAACTGTAATTACAGACACAATGGAGTAAGACAAAAGAGAGGCAGACTTCTTGTGTTTCAAAAGATATATATATATTATTTTTCATATATATATGTATATGAAATATGCCACGTGACAAAGCCAAACAGCTTCTCTTTACTTGAGACCAAGTGGGTCTAGACCATCCTGCTCAAAGAACAGATGGAGAACTAACAAACAAATGAAAAGTGGGCAGAACACAGAGATTTTTATTTTTTTTTCACACTGG
This sequence comes from Pomatostomus ruficeps, assembly GCA_013400735.1. Lineage (NCBI taxonomy): Eukaryota > Metazoa > Chordata > Aves > Passeriformes > Timaliidae > Pomatostomus > Pomatostomus ruficeps. The sequence goes on from VYZT01015838.1 coordinate 19,752, forward strand.
AAGGCAAGCCTCTGGGTTTGGATTCTCCCCCTTCAATGAGAATAGATTTTAATAAAAATCTACTGCCAAACACTTGGATAAAAACTCCAGACAGACAATGCCCCTTTTACCCACTTAATGAATGCTGCAAACAACATCTATAACTCGTGAATTAATTCACTAATCCATCAAATACTGATTAACACAGTACTTATAAGACAAAATGAGCCTTTTTGCAGCACAGAGCAGGAGCAAAGGAGGAAATGGAGTTTCCATTTTAACAATCCCCTCCCAGCTCTGGAATCTTTCCCCCTCCTGAGCAGCAGAAGGGACCTTTTCCCCACCACTGGCACACTGATGTTAAATGCTGATTACAAGGGGGGCCTCCTGCAAAGAACATCAGGCACCTCAACACAAGCCCTTGGAAGGAATTCCTGCCTGAAGCACCCAGCAAAACCAAACCAGAGACTTTCTCGAGTCACTCTGGAAAATAAAGCTGCAGCTCTGTCTGCCTGCTGGTCTGGAAGGCACCATGAAACAGACTCTAAAATTAAATTAAATTAATAGGAACCAATTTCTTAATTACACCAACTTCAGCTGACCTTTTTATAAAATCTGGGGATGATATTAATAGCCTTGATTTTTGAGTTCCTGAGGGATCTGAAATTTTAAACATCTCTTTGACCTACAGTGCAAAGCTGCCAGTGTCCTCAGTTTTCCCAAGTTTCTTTTAATTAAGTAAGGGAATTAACAAATAACATTTCTGTGCTTTGGCTGTACCCAAAAATAAATGCAACAATCCTCTTTTACAGGCCAGTTTCAAGCCTGGCTTTAGATGAAGAATGAATTTGGGCTTCTTATACTTACATGTAAAAGAAAATGTACATAGACTGCCTTTAAGCATTTGCCATCAACTGCATTTCCTACCAATCTCTACAGCAAATATGTAGGAAAAACCAAGGAAATATGTAGGAAAAACCAAGGAAATCTATTCAATCTCTAGTTGTTGGACAAGCATCAAGTTTAGTGGTGTTTCATCAGAGTTATTCCAAAGAGCAAACTGAGCCCTGGGTGCCGCAGAACTCTGGTTTCCAGTCTGCCCAGGAAGGGGTTTGGGTTGTTCTGGAAAGCGCTCACGAGAGGAGAGGCCAGCGCTGACAATCCCAGCAAACACAGGGAACCATGCAAAGCTTTCTTCTCCACAGAACAGCCCATCCCTCCACGCTTCCAGCACAGAATTTTGCCTCTTTGAAATCCCTGCATGAGAGCCGCTCTGGTGGAAGGGCCAACACGGGGCTGGGCCACGCTAGGAGCTGTCAGGGGAGGAAATGTTCCCTAATTGCCACTTCTCTCAGGCAGAGCAGCACAGGGAGAACGCCACGTTCAAATTAGCCCGTTCTGCAATCACACACTGAGATGACAGGAACAGTTAAGTTATAATCAGCTATGAAACAAGGGGGGGGGTTTTTTTCCAACAGGGAACTTTCTGTTCTCAGGGCAGGGAACTGCTTCTTCCTGCCTTGTTCAAGAGCTCAGGCATCACCTCCAAGCAGCAGCTGAGCCCCGGTGCAGCTGATGGCCAAACCCCATCGAGTTGGGTCAAGAAATCTGCTGCAGGACACACGGATGCTTCACATTCTCCCACCTGCAGTGGAAACTCCTCTTTGGACCCAAAAATCTGGCATGTTCTCCCCGTTTCCATGGCTGGAGTTTTCTCCCTCGGCTCCCTCCTGACCTCCTCTACATCCACGCTGCTGCACCCCCAGCTCCTGCAGCCATCAATCACTTCTTTACAACCTCATCTGTCTTGTCAGCCCTGCAGGCTCACCTTTACCCGAGTGTTTTTCCAGCTTCTTTTAATCCTGACTTTCATTTCTGCCCCCCTCAATCACTGCCATTTGATCGATATCCCTCAGAGCCTCTTCTTTTTCCAACTTTCTTATTCCAGCTATGCCACCTGGCCCCAGTTTTCCTAAACCATCTCCACATGGGGGAGAAAGGAGAAGGAGAAGGAGAAGGAGAAGGAGAAGGAGAAGGAGAAGGAGAAGGAGAAGGAGAAGGAGAAGGAGAAGGAGAAGGAGAAGGAGAAGGAGAAGGAGAAGGAGAAGGAGAAGGAGAAGGAGAAGGAGAAGGAGAAGGAGAAGGAGAAGGAGAAGGAGAAGGAGAAGGAGAAGGAGAAGGAGAAGGAGAAGGAGAAGGAGAAGGAGAAGGAGAAGGAGAAGGAGAAGGAGAAGGAGAAGGAGAAGGAGAAGGAGAAGGAGAAGGAGAAGGAGAAGGAGAAGGAGAAGGAGAAGGAGAAGGAGAAGGAGAAGGAGAAGGAGAAGGAGAAGGAGAAGGAGAAGGAGAAGGAGAAGGAGAAGGAGAAGGAGAAGGAGAAGGAGAAGGAGAAGGAGAAGGAGAAGGAGAAGGAGAAGGAGAAGGAGAAGGAGAAGGAGAAGGAGAAGGAGAAGGAGAAGGAGAAGGAGAAGGAGAAGGAGAAGGAGAAGGAGAAGGAGAAGGAGAAGGAGAAGGAGAAGGAGAAGGAGAAGGAGAAGGAGAAGGAGAAGGAGAAGGAGAAGGAGAAGGAGAAGGAGAAGGAGAAGGAGAAGGAGAAGGAGAAGGAGAAGGAGAAGGAGAAGGAGAAGGAGAAGGAGAAGGAGAAGGAGAAGGAGAAGGAGAAGGAGAAGGAGAAGGAGAAGGAGAAGGAGAAGGAGAAGGAGAAGGAGAAGGAGAAGGAGAAGGAGAAGGAGAAGGAGAAGGAGAAGGAGAAGGAGAAGGAGAAGGAGAAGGAGAAGGAGAAGGAGAAGGAGAAGGAGAAGGAGAAGGAGAAGGAGAAGGAGAAGGAGAAGGAGAAGGAGAAGGAGAAGGAGAAGGAGAAGGAGAAGGAGAAGGAGAAGGAGAAGGAGAAGGAGAAGGAGAAGGAGAAGGAGAAGGAGAAGGAGAAGGAGAAGGAGAAGGAGAAGGAGAAGGAGAAGGAGAAGGAGAAGGAGAAGGAGAAGGAGAAGGAGAGCCCAAAGCTGCAGCAATCTGCATCCCATCCCTGCTGGAGCATTTCCCTCTGGGTGAGCATCGACTGTTCTGGGAAAAGCTGGGGCTGCACACCCAGCCCTCAGCAGGAGCAGCTGCAAACAGAGACAGCAGCAGGGCTCAGCTCCGAGATTGCTTTGCCATTTGAGGCAGTGGCATTTCAGGGTCACTGATTGTCCCTCAGAGCTGTTCCACAGTACAAGGAAAGGGCCTTGGACTCAAAAGCTTCCCGTTTCTCCTCCGAGTCTGCAGAAAGCAGCATCGATCTGTTCTGGGAATCAGCGCAGGCTCGTGTCACAGCTGCTGCCTTGCTGTTTACCAGAACTAAAGGGACTTTTCAGCTTAAAAACTGCAAGATTCAGTTAGAAAAGTACCTCTGGGGTGACCTTTCTTTTAGGTCCAACAACAAGACCTTGCCACTTCTTGCAGCAACCTCAACTTGCTTGCACAGCTCTCAACTGAGGGACCAGCCTGACATCAGGTGCTGCAAAATCAGTCAAAAAAACCACAAATTCAGCTCAAAGCACTGAAATCCTCTCTGAATACGCCCTTCCTTCAGGCCAGAGCCACGTGTTGGGCGGTGCAGTGAAATCTAATTCAGGTTCTGGCACCTGCAGGATGTTCTAAGTCTCACTCACTGATTTGGGATGACTCCCCTCTGTTTTGAGCCACTGCTGCTTCCTCTCTCCTTGCCTATTTTCATGCTACTCCCCTACCTAAACTCTGCAAGGAACATAAGGAAGAGGAAAACCAGAAATGAAACAAGCAGTTCACAAAGCTGGGAAACGAGGAACAAAAGAGTTGTAAAAATAAATGAGAACAAGTTTAGCAAAAAAATATTTCAAGGTTTTTTCATTACAGATTCTTCTGCAGGCTGCTAACTCTGTTCAACACACTTTCAATCATTTTTATTTTTTTACTTACCATGGGTATAACTAATGAGAAAGAGAAAAAAAATGACAGAATGAGAATTAAAAATGAAAAAACCCCCAACAAGATATAAAATGAATGGCAACCACTTTTTTAAAGAACAAAGCCATAGAACACTGTTACACAAGGATTTCTTTTCTTATATTCCTTTTGAACAAGCGAGAACATGACTGATATTCACATTCCTGCATGGTGGCCCTGCTCTTTAGAATGTTGGCATTAAGAAAATTTAGTGGTGGAAGTGACAAGAGTAAAGGTATTAAGATGAATTTACAAAGATCTCATGGATTTGACAGCAAGAACTACTCTTGTACAGAGCACATGATTCACTTCCTGCAGGAGAAACTGTGACCAAGCTTAAAAATGTTATCACTGCGGAGAGGTTTTATGGGAACTGTAGATCTCCATCACAGAGGGATGCAGATAATGTGGATTTCGAGGTGTGTGACTGCTTTGGGGTGTGGCAAAGAACAGAGAATCCTTTCACTGCTCACACACAGAGCAAAGGCACCTTCTGAGGGACAGGGACAGCCAAACATGACACAAAGGCAGCCATGATCAACTTATTGATCAGATTTATCTCCATCCTCTCCAATCTCATCCTAACAAAACCCTTCCAGAAAGCACCCTCAGGGCCTGGGTGTCATCACAGATGCTGAATTGAACACGTTCCATTGAGGCATTCCTAAAGAGATCACTGTGGGGATTTCAGCAAAAGCAACAGCCTAATTCCAGCTGGAACAAAATCCACCAATTCTGCACCCAAAAGGGCCGGCATCCAGCTCATCCTGGCCCCTGCCACCGAGCACAGCCCTCAGCTGGCCACCAGCAGCACTGATGCTACAACACAAATAAATCCATCAGCTGGTTCCCCAGTATAATTACAGTAATAACAACTGACAGGTTCATTTTCATTAGGCTAAATAAAACCAAATTCATTAAGCAACCAATCAAACATGGAAAAGCCTGGACTGCAGGGCCCCGGCCTGGCCCTGCTCCTGCCTGAGCTGTGACTTGAGCACACCCAGGTGAAATCTCAGTTTTCCAGACATGAAGGGACCATTCAAACCCTCCTGCTAGTCAGAGGCAGCCAGCCAAGCACAGGCTTCACAACCAAATTCCACACCACAGAGCTGAGTTTAGGCCTGGGAGGAGGAGAATTCACCAAAAAACCATTCTGCATTCGGATTCTTGCCTAGGAGCGGTCAAGGGCTGCCTGCCCGGGCAGGGAGCTGCGCCCCCAGCACTCACCGTGATGACGTCCAGGATGCTGAGGAGGCTGTGGACGCTGTCCCCTGCCAGCACCTCCTTCACCACCACCTCTGTCCCATCCTGCAAGCACAGACACAGCGTTACTGCAGGCCCACGGCTGCATTTGGGCAAACCTGAGGCATTTCAGAAAGCCTGGGTGCTTCTTTTCCCTCTGCTCTGATGGAAATGTGCCAAATCCAAGCACAGAGTTTTAAACCAGCATTCTAAAAGTGATAAACTGAAAGAAACCAAAAGGCAGTTTTGTCCAGGGCAGTTGTCACCTGCCTGTCTTTGCTATGCAATCACCAACAAAACCAAGCTTCCTTCACTCAGAGGCAGAACGAGCTCCCTTTATTGAGGGGTTACCTCTCAGGAGGTTGTGCAAAACAGGAGCAGCAAAATGTTAAAATACACAGAAATCAGCAAACTTGATATCATTTCCAAACACAAGCCCACTAAGCCTTCAGCCACTGGAAGACTGTTCACATCCTAATGATAAACTCAAAGTTCAGCCAGGAGGAAGGTAAAAATTAAAACTTTAACTTGGCAGAAGGGAGCACAAGGGCTGGTGCTCAACATTTTAAGACTCACATAGAAAACAAACCATCATTTTTTTCCCCTGTCTACCCAAAAGTGAAGCTGACTCTTCCACCTCCCAGACAAACCCACTGACTCCTGCTGGACTGTTCTGAGGTGAGCTGGGTCTCTCCTGTGCCCAAATACTTTCTGTACTGACCTTTCCAAAGGTGACTGTTCCCAAGCCCACCCTGCACCCTCAATAACTTGCACAGCTCCTGAGTGAGGAGATTTCCAGCTGCCTCAACAGCTCTGAGTTCTGCCCTCTCATCTGAGACCTGAGGGACCAGAGCTACAAACCTTGATCTTTACAAACACCACAGCCCCGAAGAGCTGGGATTAACCCTCCTAAACCACTGCGATTCTCATCTCTAAGTTTAATCAATGCCTAATGATTCACGCCAGCCTCTCTGCTGTGCCAACAGATTTTCTCAGCAGGAGCAGAGCCATGGGTTCTTACACTTTCTTGGATGCAAACTTCCAGCTTCCCATCCTGCACCACGTAGATGCTGTTGTCCAGCTGCCCGGGCCGGAAGACGTACTCGCCCTCGTGCAGCTGCACGAAGAACATGTGCTTGCACAGCTCCAGGAACAGGGGCTTCTCAAAGTGCCCCAGCACCCTGCAGCAAAGAAAATGCAAAACCTGAAATCGCCACAGTCCTGGGAAAATCCTTTCTAAATTAGCAAAGCCCCAGGCAGGAGGAGCAGAGGAAGCCCAGAGCAGCGGCTGCAGGGAAGGAGCCTCCAAGAGCTCCCCGAAATAAAGGTGCAGGAGCAGCAGGAACCACAGAGCTGGAAATTGTGGGGTTCCTTTGGAGGAGCCCTCCAAGGAATGCAGGCTCAGGAGGAAGTGCAGCCAAACCTGCTCCGGCAAACACCAGCAGGGACTCTGGAGGGGAACGAAAATAAAAACCTGCCAGGTTCACACACTCCATCAGCAAAGCTGCCCCGTGGAACTTCCCCTTTCGGTGCAGCCACCCTGTCCGTGGAAGCAGGACCCAGAAAAGAGGGAAAAGCTCCTGTCCTGTGATTGCAAGTTTGGAATATTCCATCTCCTGCACCTGGACTCCAGTCAGTCACTGCCAGGCAGAGAAATACGGGTCTCCCACCTGAGCACCCTGCACAGAGCTCCACCAGCTCACATTTATCAGGATCAATCCATCAAATCCTCCTGCAACATCCATTAGTCACAGGAGATCATAATTCCACGGCAGTCAGTTCAGATGACTTAAACTGCATTTTTATTTGAGCATGTGTGACCTTCAGAACTGAATTATATCACAGCTGGGAGAACAAATGAACATCCACAAGCAAAACCAAAATTACAGACTGGAAGATCTCCTCCTCTCTGCTGTGTCAGCAGATTTAACCCTTGCTGAAGGGGCACAAAGACCATCCCTTCCTCTTAATCTGCCAAAGAGCTGGGGGATTAAGCTGACTTTGATTTATTTGCAACCTTTTCAGGCAGAGAAGTAAAAGATTCTGCAGCCCAGGGAGCTGTCAATATGGTATCCAATTAACATTTACCAGTTATGATGCTTTTCTGTACAAAAAAATTTGTCTGATACAGCCTAAACAGAAGTTTTAAGATGCACTAAATCTGTTCATGCTTCATTAGCACAATTCCCAAACTGAGGCAACTAATCTACTTCCTTTTCTTCCGCCTCATCTCTTTTTTTTTATTTTTAAAACAAACTTGACTTTTCTTAATGTTTCTAGAAAATTCGAAGTCATTGATTCTGTCCTCATGCTCCAATGACTTTCAGTCAACTCCCTCAGGGTTCTGACCATGCAATCGTAGAATCTGAGATTCGACACAAACTCAAATATTTACATCACTTGAACATCCTCCCACACCAAACTCTAAACTTCCCTCTCCGTTTAACATTACCTGACATTTTTAAGCATGTACAGGACTTCTGATGGCAAATGGGAATTCTTGACATCAAATTCAGTCAGATCTGCCTCCAGCAAAGAGGGAGGAGGTTCTTTCCTCTGCAGAGTTGGACATTCCTTCTTAATCCGCAGGATCCTACGAAGGAAAACGTAAGGTCAGGATGTTCCCTCCTTTGTACTGACAGTAAACATGAAATCTGTGCTAATAGGAAATGTTAAATAAGTATTTAGTAATTACTAAAGTTCACCATCCCAAGTTGAACATGACCAGTTAGCTAAAACATTCCACCCTCCTGCCTTCCTCGCCAGAACCATCCCAGGGCAGCAAACTCCCCAGCTGCTCCACAGCTGACAGCACTGGGAAAAACCCACAGGTACAGAACAGGGCTCTGCTGGGGACAAGTTCCACACCACAAAAAACCCCAAACCAGCCCCACAACAGGAATCTTTCCCTTCCCAAAGTCCCAAGTACCTTTTAGCCAGAGACAAAACCTTGGCTCGTTTCCGCATCCTCTGGCGAGGGACGGTGTTCCCAACCAGAGAGTTTGGAAGAGTTGTGACCTAGGAGGAAGAAATGCGAATAAAAACAGTCACAAAAACCCCAAACCAAAAAAACCAACCCACTGATTCCAACCCTGCTGAGGCACCAACACATTCAGCAGGCACTGGAGGGTGAGCAGAGGGAAGAGCTCATGTCAGACCTTGGAGGATTGGAATATCCACTTCAGGATCACTTCCCTTCCATAACGCAGAGTATATTTTGATTTTACTCATCAGCTACTACAGTGCTAACGGATGGTGGAGGGGAAAGACTCTCAGCTGCGGTTCTCATTCAGGAACACCCAACAGCAGGAAGAGGGGGAAGGCACTGAGCTCTGCTCTGGGACAGGAACAGGACCCAGGGAACGGCTGGAGCTGGGCCAGGGCAGGCTCAGGCTGGAGAGCAGGGAAAGGTTCTTCCCCCAGAGGGTGCTGGGCACTGCCCAGGCTCCCCAGGGAATGGTCCCGGCCCCGAGGCTGCCAGAGCTCCAGGAGCGTTTGGACAGCGCTGCCAGGGGTGCCCAGGGTGGGGCTGTTGGGGGGTCTGGGCAGGGCCAGGGGTTGGATGGATGATCCTGGGGGTCTCTTCCAACTCAGGATATTCCAGGATTCTGTCTGGATGCGATGGTGACAAACCAAAGCTTTTCCTCGCTTTTCCTGGTTCCCAGGTGCCACCCTCTGGAGAAACACCACAACTGCTACACCAAGAAAACCCCTCCACAGTTAATTTCAAAATATTCCCAGTTCTCACGTTGTTACCCAAAGAGTTGGATCTCTGGACAAAGTTTCTGTCGTAAAAGGAATCTTTATTAGCTTGGAGGGATTATTTTTTTTTGAGAAAGTAAAATCTTGGTGTGTTATCAAAACTCCATAAAGTGCAACCCACAACAGTTCTATGCCTTACTTGGGAAGAAAAGCAAAAAGGTCGGTCTCAAACTCAAACAAAAAAATACCTAAAATTATTTTCCCATGTGGAATTCTAAGCATTCTTTACTTATGTGAGTAACATATAAACAGCTTGGTTAAAAATTATTCAAATTATGAAGTTGCACATGAAAATTATGAAGAATATTAAAATTATCAAGTTGCACACAAAAAACCCCCTCTCATTGAGGGCTTTTTTGGCCAAGTTCTACTTAAAGGCTGACCTGCCATGCAAGGTTCAGGCAGTAACCAGCTCCTCCACAATTCAGCTCCAGAACTGAGTATTAAACCCACCAGAGTCTAATTAAGTCCAAGTGTTTGAATTCACCTCAGTGGAGTGTGGGAGGCAGAGGCTGGGGCAGCTCAGAGCAGGAAGTGTCCCCAGCACAGCCCAACTGAGGATGGGCACTTCCCTCCACCTGATTTTCCTGCAGATGTTGGTTTGCAGTGAGAGCACAGCTGGACTCGGCAGGACAGGGAGCAGCCAGGACCCTGTGAGGGTGGGCAGGCCCT
>VYZT01015840.1:0-37183 GCA_013400735.1 Pomatostomus ruficeps
GGGATGGGATGGGATGGGAGAGCTCACGCAGCTGCTCCAGCTTTGCTTCACCTCCCTCTGAGGTTCAGAAGACTCTTTGATTGCCAGGAAGGGTCCTTTGGAGGTTCAAAGCATGATCTACAGCAGTCCATGTCTGCTGGAAGTGTCCTGGAGGCTCAGGGGTGAGCCAGCTGTCTCCCATGGGAGCTGGGAGGGTTAGGAGCAAATCTGGGGGTTTTTCTCCAGGGCTGGGCTCCTCATCTGCCTCCAGCGGCAAAGGGAAGAGTGGATGTGGTGGCCTGGGGGTTATCTCGGTGCTCGAAGGGACTCAGGGTGGTTTCCCAGTCTAGTTTGGGGTGCAGCAATGTGCTCCAGCCCCAAGCAGGGCTTTTCTTCCCGGCAGGACAGCAAGGCCGGAGCAGGTTTTGTTTTTAGAGGAACTGTTTCTGCAAAGGGATTTCCTTGCTCTGCCCTTCCCCTTCTCACCGCAGGCTTTTCCCTGCCTGTTCCTGGGGGCTGTTTGCAGCATGCTCGGCTGTCCCTGACAGGACTCCCTGGACTTTTGGACATGACAGGGATTTTGTTCTCGGTGTACGGACAGGTCATTTGTGTCTCCCGTAACCTGCAGGGCAGGTTGTCCTGGGGCCGGTGGCTGTCTGGGGATCCCACCCTCTGTGTCTGTGCCAGTGAGGTGCTCACAGTGCCCGGGGCTCAAGGGGTGGGGATCTGACTCTGGGCAGGACCCACGAGGTTGTTCCATCTCTAGGACACCACACTCTGTTCTCCCTTCTCCATCCTGTTTAAACTTTCATCACCCAATCAGCGTCTAAAACAGAGCAAACATCGTCTGGTAATTAATCTGCACAGATGGGCTTTGTTTGAGCAAGCTGGCGTGCACCGGCCACAGAGGAGGGTGCAGCAGGGGGCTGGGGTGGGGGCACCTCACCACGCTCTGCCCCGAGCTTTTCCTGTGTCCAGGATTCCTGGAATCACCAGAGCTTTTGACCGGTGCTTGGAGCTGCAGGTGGTGCAGGACAGTTGGTTTTGTCGAGAGAGAGATGTGAGAAAATAGGTTTTGTGGTTGTGAAACCCTGATGGAGCCAGGGAAGGAGGGAGGGAGGAGGCTCCCACTCCTCTCTCGGGTGCTTCTTGCCTCCTCTGGAGCTGCTCCATGCCCTGTGATCAGAGCAGCCAGGTTTGAACATGGAAAATGTTAAAATGCAGTCAAAGATCTCACCCAGAAAACCTCAAAGTAAATGGGAATCTGCATCTCCCAAGAAAAAAAAAAACCTTTTGGAAGCCCTCTGGTGCTTTGATACCCTTGAATTATTTTTGCTCCCCTGGTAATTGTTGCCTCAGTTTGTGCTGAATTGGCAAAGTGCTGCTGTTGCCCCAGAACCTCATTTTTCAGGTGAGTCACTGTTAGTGGAAGTTTTTTGGGGCACTGGTTGCTGCAGGTGTTCACAGCCTCCATGAGAGAAGAGGAGACAACTTCCCAACCCCATTGGCACCGGGTCCAATTCACTGAGAGCTCAGGGCCCTGCCTGCCCCTGCCTGGTCTGGGGAGAGCATTTTTGGGGACAAACTGGAAACATAAAGCTCTGTCCTGAGCCTTTTTGTGACTGAGCCCAGCCAGCCGTTAGGGAGGGAGACGTCTCCCCCACCTACATCTGCTGGCTGCAGGTGACAGATGCCACGGAGCCAGGCAGCTCCATTTATTTATAAACCCCAGCAGAGCAGAGCAGCAGTTCCCAGCCTCAGAGACTCCCACCTACCTGGCAGCCAGATCCCAACCCGAGCTGCCCTCCTCCCTGGCCTGGATTCTGCTTCGCTGCCGGCAGCTGGGGCTGCTCCTGTTTTTAATAGAGCATTTCTAGATTACAGCAAGCGACAGGAGAGTGATTTGTGAGGGGTCAGGTTCCCTGCCCTTTCCCTTATAGCCCTGGCTTATAAAAATATGCTCCCGCTGGGATTGCTTCGGGCCCATCTTTGATGGCTGGTTCAAATCCCTCTTGGTTATTTGTGTTAGGAGGGCTTGGGAAAGCTCACTGCCTCCTGGTACCAGTGCCCAGCAAAGCCCAGGCCTTGCCATGGCTCCTGGATGGGGAAGGCTGAATTCGCCCTCCGTGGAGATGAAGGGAGGTGCTCTGGGACACTCAGGCAGGGAAGGATTCCCCTTGGCACCACTGGAAGTGAGGCCTCAGCTCTTGTGCCCTGCTTTGCCTTTATTTAGAGGTTCTGACCTCACTGCCTTTATAAAAACCCCTGGCTCAGCAGGGAATCTGCTGGCGTTGCTGTGTGGCACGAGGCTGGTTTTGGTGGGGATTGGTGTCTCGGTGGGTTGGGAGCCTCATGCTCTGGTGGCCATGGGGCTGGGGGTGCCAGGAGCTCCTGCAGATCCCGGCGACCTCAAATGAGCAATTAACTGAGGCTGATGAAAGGGTCCGAGAGAAGACTTCGATGCAGGAAGCAGCAGGGATCACATCCACCCTTCCCCACCACCCTGGCACACCATGCTCTGCCTCCCCATGGCTTCTCCCTGCTCTGGGAGATCTCAAAGGGTCTCACAACCACCACTAAATGGAGATTTTGCTGGGGAATCGAGACTGTCCCTGCTTCCCAGGATGGGATGGGATGAAGCTGTTCACCCCAGCCCGTGCAGAGCCTCAGCAGCAGATCCGAGTCCCAGCCTCCAGCATAGCAGCAAATCCTCCTGCTAATCTCTGCTTTGCTGAAGAGCACCGGGGGATTTTTAGTGGTCCCGTTGAGATTACTGTCATTTCTCTCTCCTTAGTTCATCTCCATCTTGGCAGAATTGATTTCCTTTATTTGCTTTAGGATTTCACTGCAGTGACAAAGATATGAGAAGATGCCTTCTGCAGGACCCCTCTTAAAAATCCTAGGAAGCATCCTTAGCATGCACAAGTGGATGCAACTCAATTTCCCAATGCTAAAGGTGCCAGTTCTTCCCTTTGAGAGCACTTCAGGCACTTCCACTCCAGCCTGTGAGAGGCACAGCACAGATCTCACCGCGAGCAGAACATTTCCAGGACCTTCAGGAGGACAGAAGCACAGCAGGACAGGCAGAGGAGGCCACCAGCCCCCTGGGACGTGCAAGGGAAGGAGAAGGCACCTTGCAGGATGGGGTGGCTGTGCTGAGCTGGTGCTGCATCCATCCCAAGCAGGTTGGATGTGCTGGTTGCTGGCTGCATCCCTGTGCCGTGCTGGGGCTGGGCTGCCGAGCTGGAAGGAGCCCAGCAGAGAAAATTGGCTGGCGGAGGAGCCGGCGAGCAGCAAAGAGCTGGTTGCTCAGGCAGGAATTGCTGCGTCCCACAGCCCCGGCCTCTGCTGGAGCTCCCCCTCAGCTGGGGATGGTGTGGGCAGAGCTGTGGTACCCAGCCCGACAGGACCTGCAGATCCACAGCTCAAAACCCGCTGGGAATCATGGAAATGCAAGTCCTGGCTGTGGCCACCTGCACGGGGACTGTGCTGCAGTGTCCCAGCACGGCACAGCCCTGAGCTCAGCTCCTGGTGCCTCTGCCTGGCTCCCAGGGCAGGGAATCATCCTCTCTTGCCAGTGGCAGCACTTTGGGTGGCTGAGACACTTCTGCAACGGCAGGACCTGGCTTTGAGTCTGATTCTGACCTGGCAAAGCCCTGCTAATGCAGCTCCTGGACCGGAGCCAGCAAAGCCGGGGTGGAATTTCACCTTTCTGCACAGAGGGAGATGCTCAGACTTGGATATGTGCAGGCAACACCTCTGCTGCTCAGACATCACTCCCATTCCTCGAGCTGAGTGGCAATGGGAGCTGCTGTCCCTGCAGGAGCTGTGGGGTGGGATTGGCCTGTGGCACAAACCTGGCCTCAGCCTCCCAAGATCATTCAGGAGTGCAAATCTTCACATGCTGCAGGCATGACGTGGATGAATATGATGAGTTGTTGGTTGGGATGGAGGGAATACACATCTAAGCCTTGGCAGGGTGGGTAGGCAGAGGAAAATGTTCAGGGTCTCGTTTGAGCTGAGAGCAGCCTCCTCTCTCCCCGTGAGCTGTTCCCAGCCCTGTGAGCATCTGCTAGCAAACACAGGTAGGGAAAAACCTCCACTGCCTTCAGAGGATTTTATAGAGAAATGAGGAAACAGACAGGGAAATGTGCTAAAACTCATGCCAGAAATTAGCCTGAAGTGCTTGGCTTACATGTCCCTCTGTCTTCCCCCTCTGTCTCTGGATTAAGGGGGTCAGGGACAAGGTACAGTCCCAGCTTCGTGAGGAAAACAAAGAGCTCCTCGTCCATAGCCTGGATATGCAGCAAAAACATTTGCAAGATGGAAAGGGTCTGGAGAGGCTGCCTTCCAGGAGAGGCTGTTGGATGCTGAAAGACCCAGAAATGCCAAAAAATCCAATGGCTGTAGCAAATCTAGAGATCCAGCAGGTTTGAAGGGGCAGAGGTGGATGCTTTTCCAAAGGGAAGGAGGGGGATTTGAGGAGTGGGAGATCTCCCTGGCAGTTACGCCATCCCTCTAGGAACCGGGGTGCCAATCTGAAGGAAGCGGCTCCGAACTCCCTTCCACCCCCCCGCGATTAAGCAGGAGGAGACAATAATAAAAGCACAGTGTCCTGACAAATATAATTAACAGGGGGGGAAAAGGGAGAGATTTTTCAAAGTTTGGGTCCTCGGCAACGATGTTTTATTCATGGCCCGGCAGGGAAGTGCTGGCGGTGCCATTAATTATGGGAGCTGCCGGGTGCTGCGCCTGCTCCGGCAAGCCGGGCTCGGCTTTATCATCCTGACACCTGGAACGGGGAACTGGGGCAGCCTGGGCAGCCTGTGGGGCCACCATGCCCAGGGACGTGAGCCTTGCTTCTCCTCCCTGCAGCCATCCTTGCTGCTGGATGTCCTCGGCCATCCGGAGGGTCCTGCCACTCCACGCTCCGGGGATGAGCATCACATTCCCAAAAAAAGATTGAGGATGGACAAGCAGCCCCAGGGATCACCACCCTCCCTCTGGCTGAGAAGATCTTGGCAGTGCCACTGAAGCAGCACAAGTCACAGCTTGGTCAAAGACCCAAATCAAAAGGGATAATGATGATATAAAAAAGCACATTCAAAGCACACCTAAAGCGCTGGTTGGAACCATCCCCGGGCTTGTTGCACCCCCAGGAGCAGCTCACAGCTCTGATAATTTCCTATTCTGGGAACTCTCCCCAGTAACTTTCCAGAGAGGTAATAAATAAAATATTTAGTGTTCGGCAAACTAAAGCAGGTGCAAGAACAACACAAGCGGGAGAAGGGACTTGGGAAAGGTTCCTGTGGGAGGCGGCTGCAGCTTCCAGAGATGGGAAGGAGAGGGACCAGCACAAATGGGGCCGGTCTGGGAGAAAGGTGACCCTGCAGCAGGACATCCCTGTGCATCACATTTATAACCCTGGAGGTGTTCAGGACCAGCCTGGATAGAGCTTGGAGCAACCTGGGATAGTGGAAGATG
Source organism: Pomatostomus ruficeps (assembly GCA_013400735.1). Classification (NCBI taxonomy): domain Eukaryota; kingdom Metazoa; phylum Chordata; class Aves; order Passeriformes; family Timaliidae; genus Pomatostomus; species Pomatostomus ruficeps. The sequence goes on from VYZT01015840.1 coordinate 5,464, forward strand.
TTCCTGCCCATGGCAGGGGGTGGAATGAGATGATCTTTAAGTCGCTTCCAACCCACACCATTCTGGGATTCTGCGACAATATTGCCACGAAAGAAACTTCTCCAAAAATCTCCTTGAAATGCAAAAGTGGTGAAACAAGGCTGGAAACTGGAACAATGACCTGGGGGTAGAAGAAGAGGGTGACTTGTGGCATCGTTCGATCCGCCCCAGGGCTGCACCCAGGGGTGCTGGCGCGCCTGGTTGGTGGCATCGCACAGAGAACAGGGTCTTTTGTGTCTGCAGCGCCTGAAAAGGCAGGTGACAGAGCAGGAGAAGCTTTGAAAGGGCAGGAGCATCCTCAGAGGAGCAATGCTGGATTAATGAGTGAAACAACCTCCGGCTGCCTGGCGAGGAGGGACGATCCCTGGGAGTGTCACACGGCCGTGGCTGGGGACCCACCGGGCTCCTGCTGGATTCGGGGAGCTGATGACGAGGGACAGCCCTGCCTGGCTCTCCCGGGAGGCTGCTGGGACCAACGCTGCATCCACCCATCCCTTTTAATCAAGGTAATGCTCAGTTGTGCCCGGGCCCGGGCAGTGTCATGGGAGGATTGATGACCTGGCACACCCAAGCCCGGCTCCGGCGACAGCCTGGGCTCATCCGCGCTTCCGAATGCAAACTGCGTCTAATTCTGGAGGAGATGCAGGAAGGGAAGGGGCTGTCTGAGCACTACCACCTGCATTGTCAGCCCCAAATCTCTCCTGACCCTGCTGCCCCATGGGCAGGGCTCCACCAACCCCAAATCTCTGCTGCTCCATGGAGGGATGGGCTCTGCTCCCTCCCTTGTGGGTTGTGGTCAGATTCAGTGATTTTTCAGGAGCAAATAATGTGATTAAAGAGTTTTATCTGGGGGATTCCATCCTACACTCAGGGGGTTCATAACCCCCAAAGCCCAGAGGGACCCAGAATCCCTGGACTGTGTGATCAAGGGAACCAGCACCATCTACTCAGGGGGATGCAATTAGCTTAATTGGTGTGAGTATTAGAGGGAAGATGGTGTACGCTTGCCCAGCTGAGCCTAATGAGAGGAGAGGCACCTTCCCCTCAGCCTGCTGGTTATACACAGGAGGGAACAAGAGGGGTGAGTTGGGTGCTGGATGAGGGCGGCCTGGTGTGGGATTTGGTGGTGGGGGGATGAGCTGTGCCTGTGCTCAGCCCCTCGGTGCCTCCCCCAATTCCCTCAAGGGGGTCTCAGTGCAGCATCTTCGGGGGAGGTGGCGTGGGACAGTCTGTCACCGCAGCAGGGCTGGGCTGGCTCCCAGGCATGGCAGCTCCATCTGCTCCTGCAGAAAGCCCTCCTGTTCCGCCTCCGCAGCCAGCCAAAGGTACCTCGTAACCCTTGCTCGGGGCTGGCTCCGCGCAAAGCCGTGCGCTCTATAAAAAGCCACGCTCCCTGGGAAGAACCCCCCTCCATCAGGATTTTTTTTAGAGACACCTGATGATGAGCGAATCTCCCCTACTGTCTGGAGTGGATGCTCTTGGAAAGCAGATCTGGGAAGAAAGGATTTGTGAGAGGAAAGGCACTTGTCCGTGGGGGCAGAGGGGCAGGGACCCGCTCCTCCTGGACTGAGCTGTTCAGGGTTAATCAGCAGCAGCACTTGACTTCTCCCTGAGCCCTTTGTCTTGCTCTGAACGTGTCAGTCCCTGAAACTTTAATGCCTTTACACTGATGCTTTAATTATTGAGCGTGGAGGTAATGGAGAAGCCAAGCTGGAAGAGGTGGCTGCTGTGCAGGGGCGCGATCCCGCATCCCGGGCACGCAGGAGGCTGCAGCGTGGATCCGAGCATCCCGGGGCTGCTGTGCTGATCAGACACTGCTTTGGCTTCGTTCTTAGTGCTTTTTGGAGTTTCCCACATTGTATTCCTGCTCTGCAGGGACCGCAGAGGGTCTCGGTGTCTCTCGCTCTCTGCCCGTGGTGTGTTTGGATAAGTTTGCCAGAGGGGATGGATGTTCTCGAGGGACTGACAGAGGAGATGTCTGTGATCCCTCTGAATGAACGTCTGTGCCGTGGTTGTCTGTAAATTGGGAGAGATCTGTGAGCTGTGAGGCTGCTTCCAAGGTCCTTTCCCGAAGGGAGCTGTGTCAGATTGAGGTGGAGGGGAACGAGCTCGTCTGCAGCCGCGACCGGAGCCTGATGGTGCTGGGGAAGAGCCTCCCTCTAGCTACAAAACTGCACCGTGCTTGCCAAAAAATGTAAAGCTCTTGTGCTAACAGGGTAATTAATTAATTACAGCTCATTAGAAGAATTACAATCCCATTAGTTCCTTTGGATCATGATGGGGGGGTGCTGATCCTCAGAGGATGAGTGAGGGCACTCCAGGCTGCTCAGAGCTGCTCTTTGCACTGGGGAAACTGGGGGGCTCTGAGGCTGATTTGTGGGGTGGGGTCCTGCTCGGACAGCCCCTATTGGCAACCCCCAAATGATGGCCCTCTGCTCCCAGGGAACTGGAAATTGCTCCTGCCTTCCCAAAACAGGAATGCCGGCGCTGCTGTGTCCCGGTCTGCTCCCAGGAGCTTGTGCTGCGTGTCAAACTCTGCTCCGTCCTGTCGTGCTCTGCCTCCATCCCTGTTTAGAGCTGCCTCAAGAGACTCTGCCTGAGTTGTGGAAGGATCAGGATAAGTGTCTGACCCCATGTGGAACAGGTCATGGGGTCCTGGCACTGCAGCTCTCCACTCTCTCTGGGAGCAAATCCTCCCTCCTGCCCTCCTTCTCCCCTTGAAATCCCATTAACGCTTCCTTTATTCTTCACTTCGTGTTGCTGTCACTCGCCGGTCGCTCGGTTCTTTGATCCCTTTCATTTATTATTTTTATTTCACAGAATCTTTTATTATGTGGGGTTTTTTTAAGAAAAAGCCTCTATCATCGAGGCTGGGTGAGCGGGGACCTCTCTGATTAAATATAGAGACGAGACGTGCTGCTCACCGCGTGCCAGCCCCGGGGTGTAGTTCGTGTCCTCCCAGAACTTGGGTTGTTTCCCTCCTCCTCCTCCTCCCTGCTGGGACATGGAGGAGTTCTAGGGCCTGCCACGAGTCCAGATAAATTGCTCCAAACCTTAAGCCCTGACTGGAACAAACACCAAGTTTCCTCAATTTCCGTTCCCTGAGCCTGATGCTCAGAATCTGGGCGTTTCTGCAACGCAGTAACGCACCTCATGAATAAAGATTAAGTTGATTAAAAAGGAAAACCCAGAGCAAGGCTGAATAAAAGTGATTTGCGGAGATTAGATGCTCTGGCACATCAGGAGTTCCCTGAAGGGCTGAGCTAACATGTTCAAACATAAGAGCTTTAAGCCCTCTTCCCTGTTTTGTAACTAATGGCTTTGGGTTGGGAAGACTGACTGTCCCACTTGATAATTGTCCCTGTGGGACACCCTGAAGTTCCGTGCACTGCTCCAGAGGCCAGCATCGCCTGTTCCCTGCATCCATGGGATGTGCTTTGGGCAGTGGTTCTGCAAACAGCTCCCTTCCCAGTGCCCAGATATGGGGGGAATGGAGCAATGAAGCGGAATGAGCCCTGTACCTCAGCTGCCACAGCTTCTTCCACACTCCTGGGTCCCAAAACTGGGATAACTCTCCTGTGTGACTGGGTCTAGGGAGGAAAAATAGTGAAAATCGAAGTTTTCTTCTTATCTGTGAAAGCAAGACTGAATAGGCAGTGTTTCCATGTGATGTCCCGAGTATCTGGAGCAGCCAAGGAAAAATACCCAACTCCTTTTGCTGTGCACCAAACCCAGTGGGCTGCTGGTGTCACAGCCTGAGCTTTCCCTCTGCCACATAAAAACAAAGATACATCTTCTCTGAAAATTGGGGAAAATGGGGGGGAAAAGCCCCACAGTCTTTTTTTCTTTCCCCAGGGATTCTCCTTCCCTGTATAACCCTGGGCCCCCAAGCTCTGGACCTGCTTCTTGCATGCCTGGGGTGATGCTCTGGTGAGCGCTGGGAAAGGGGCACTGTGTGTTCTTTAACGGGACAGCAGGGGAAGGAATGTGCATACGTAATCTGGAAAATCTTTTCTCCGGGATTTGCCGGGGTAGATACAAGGGCAGAATCCAGCTCGCTCCGTTTTAATGATGCAACCTCTGTCTTCAGCAGAATTTCCCATTTGTGCTCAGCGCTGCAGCAACGTCGCTGCTCTGGGCCAGGGCTGTGTCTTGCTAAGCCTCATTTGAATGAGCAAAACCATTCCTGTACCTGAGAGATTATAAAGTAATTGGCCTTTTAATTCTGACCTGAAAATGTGAAGTTTTCCACACCACACATCCCACTCCCCCTTCCCTGTTTTCTTTCCTCTCTGGAGATGCTGTCACTGAGCTGATGCTGGTTGTGCCCAACTGGGAAACCAGCCCAAGGTGATGTGTCCCCGTGTGGGACCTCTGTGTGTCTTGACACATGTGGACACCTCAGGATGCAGCTCCAGAGTAGGATGCCAGCAGCAGCAGGGCATAGAAAATGGAGCTAATTTAAAGATTTCCACGATAGATTTCTGAAGTGGGTTCTGCAGCCCGGCAGCTGGAGATGGCAGGGTCTGAACTCGGCGATTCAGGGTCCTCTCCCTTGTCCCTGCGTGACCCAGGAGCTGCGATTCCTGCTGTAGTATTTCTGCGCGTGAATCAAATTCCATCACGGGTAATTAAACTCCGTCTCTTCAGACTCCTCGGGGAGCTCCGAGGCGATTGCTGGTCCTGTGGCTGCCGGAGGAGTCTCAGGTGTCAGCGAGCTGCAGCCTGGAGGTGGCTGCATTGCAGGCGCTGAGATGCTCGCGCCGCCGGGGCTGCTTCATTCTCCGCTTTCTTACCAAAATAAAATGCCTGCCTTGCTCCGAGTTTCCCAACAGCCATGGGAGGGGGGAGGTTTGAAAGGGGGAGGTTTCTTTCTTTTTTTCGTGTGCTGCCTGTGCAGTCGGGACAGTTGTGCTCCGACGCTGCCTTGGGAAGGTGGGAAGAGCTTTGAATCCAACAAGAAATGCAGCTGGTGGAGCAGCAACTCCCCCCTGCTCCTCTCCCTTCTCCCTGCAGTCACAGCCATTCATCCCGAGCAGTTGTATCCAGCGCCGTGTTTCTGCAGGAATTGCTTCCCCATCAATCCAGCTGCTGTTTCTTTCCCCCCGAGGCTTCCAAAGGCAGTGAGTCCGCAGCAATGTGCAAATACTGGAGTGCTGTGCGAGGGGGATTAGTGACTTGGCAATTAAAACATTTGACCTACATCTTGTTGAGTACCAGCAAGGTCAGATGGAGCCCAGCTTCTTCCCAAAACTTCTTCCCGAAGGAATTTTTTTGTTGCGGTGACTTCTGTCGGAGCAGGCTGCTACTGAATGTAAAGGGAAGGGCTCGGGGTCCTGATCTGTGGGGCTGTGCAGGGCTGAACCCCTCAGCAGGGATTTTGGGGGTGCTGGGAGCAGTTTCTGAGGGTGGATTGGGGATCATCTCTGCAGCACAAACACTCCTGAATATTTACAGGACTCTTCCCACAAACACAGCGGAGAACAAGCATCTCCTTTTGTTCCTGAGATTGTACGTGCTGAGAATCCTTGTCCAAACAAATGAGTGGGTTTTTCTTCCAGCAAACATCACAGATCTCTCCTTTTTTTTTTTTCTTTCTTTCTTTTTTTTTGCCTTCTCCTTTTCACGAGTTGTTCGCTCTGTTCTGCAAACAATGTTCTTTTGAAGCCAGGGCAGAAAACTCCGTGTGTGTCCAGAGCACGATGTGACGGCAGAAGCCGGCGATGTCCGCTTGGCAGGGAGGGCAAGCGGAAGTGTTTTATAAAGCTCCTCTCATCCCAAAGCCAGGGGAGGGGGAAGGAAAACAAAGCCCCCCCAGTACTGCTGGATTTGGACGGTTTGCTCACAGCTGGGGCTACAGGGACGGGAGTCAGAGGGTTCCTGGACACCCCCAGCCTGAGGTCTGGCACAAACCCTCCTTGGACTCGAGTGGCAATGAGTGGCTGTCACAAGGCTGGAGGAACACTCTGAGTTTGCTCCTTTGACCCCTGGGCTGTTGGTTGTTTCTCCAAAATCCACTTGTATAGCTGGCACCCCCCAGCAACCTGGCATCGATGTTTTGGGCTGTAGTTTCAGCTGTGACTGGGATGTCTTGTTGTGTCTGGCTCCAGCAGCTCTGCCTCTTACTCCGACCCTTGGGAAAGTGTCTGCTCTGAGCCTGCCTGCTCCAGGCAGGGCTGCTAAGGCACCAACCTGCTGCCAACCTAAGGGAGTTTGGAGTTCCTCCCTCCTGGGGCTGAGCAGAGGAGGCTGTTGGCATGTGCTAAATAAGCACGGAGGTGATCGCAGCCCCTTGGGTGCGATCACAGGAAAGGGCTGTGCAAAATCTGTGTGGCTGGTCTGGGAGCTGCTGCTGGCTCCAACACTGTGAATTCCCGGTGCTCCTTCCCCTACCCACTAAGCAGGCGATTCAGGGTGCTGTCTCAGGGCAGGAGAAACCCAGGCCATTGTTGGTCCCAACTGACGCTCAAACCAGAGCCCAAGAACCGAGTGGATCCTCAGCTCCCGCTGAAACCGTGACCCTGAGGTTTGACCTGTCTGACCCAAGAGCATGAACTTTTACCAAGAGACTCAAGTAAAGGTTTTCCTAACAGGAACAATGTTGGATTTTGGCAGAAGAACAGTTAGAAAACGGAAACCAACAGGTTTGTAGAAACCCCCATGGTCTGTCATCCCGTATGGAAGTCACTCACCCATTTTTCCATGCTGAGGGGTTCCCCATCCTTTCCTCTGTTTTCAGTGGGGTGATGCTCATTAAAAGGTGTGGGGTTGGGGTGAGAAATTCCCATTTTCTGCTGGGGACTCACCTTAGTGAAGGTCACTGATGCTGTTTGCAGATTCGCTGTCTGCCCTGGGCCTGCCTGGCTTCCCTCGCCTCCCCAGGATCACTCCAGGTGGGATTTGATCGCTTCTCTTTATTGAGTCGTGCTGTCCTCGGAGTCTGATGGCAAGAATTTATTGCAGAGCCATAAATGTCTTCAGGGCCCCCAGTCTGTGAGCCAGCAGGGAGCAGAGAATTGCTGAGTTTGGGTAAACTTGTCATTAGAGAGAAAATAGTTCTTCAGGTTCCTCCCTGAGCAATACACGACTTAAAATAAACCCTCAAAACAACAACAAAAAAAAAGGAAAAAAACGACCTCTTCAACAACATACACCTCAGCATGGCTCAAAAGAAAAAGAACATCTTTTTTCATTCAACAAATTTTCCTGCAACCTCTCCCTGATTTTCTCTGGGAAATGAACTTCTGGCTAAACCTATTCAATCTCACAAAGCATTTCAATTTCGACAAGAGTGCATATTCTGGAGGAATGTGGTTTCATCAGAGTTCCTCCAGCCAACTCTAATCCCAAATGCCTCGCTGTGACTAAACCTCATTTCTATGTTAAGTACTTGAGCTCGCCTGTAAGGACCAGGTAAAAACTCAATCAGTCGAGTAGCCTCCCTGCAGCTGCCTTGTTAAACAGTGGGCTTTTAGAACTTTTCTCCTTTTTATCTTAATGGAGAAGAAGTGGAAGATCCCCTGGGGAGAAGCACAGTTTGATCCCTGATAAACCAACCCAAGATTTTACACTGGAGCCTTGCTGACATCCAGGGAGATGCGGGGGCTTGGGGGGTCCTGGTCCCTCGGGACTGGGCTCAGGGAAGGTTTTTGTTGCTTTGTCTTTTATCATCCGGCATCCAGAATGGAGGGGAAGAGAGGAAAAAGAAAAAAAGGGAATTCTTAAGAAGCATCTTTGTTGGGAAGCACAAAGTGCTGGCGTGGTGGGCAGTGCTCTCCTGCTGGCTGCAGTCCTTAGGGAAGGACACACGTATCTTCTGCCCTGCCGTGGCATTTACAGCTGCTGACACCACACTGCCATCCCAGCGGGGCTGGATTTGAGGCTGCTTGAGCAGCAGCAGGAGTTTCCTGTCCTCCCAGAGTCCTGGATATCTCCTTCCCTGGGCATTCCACCTCAGCTCTGCGATGCTCCTTGCTGCGGCATCCCCCTGTGAGGTGTGTGTGTGTGACAGAGGAGTGAGGGCCCTTCTGAAAAGGAGGGGTTCAGGAAGTTCCACAGCAGCTCCAGGTGGGAATCAGCCCCTCCTGCTCTCCGTAATGCTGCATTGGAGCATCCCGGAGCAGCAGGTGCCACCCGGTGGGATCTGCTGTGCCACCCCCGCATCCCAGATGGAATTCCCTGGCTCGCCCCACAGGGATGAGCACCCCAGGAAAAGGGAAAGAGCATTTCCTCACCCCTTTAGGAGCTGCCTGCCCTGGGCTTTGCTGGGTGCTGTGTCCCCGTGGCCGGGCTGTGGCTCCGATCCGGAGCATGCCGGCAGCTGCGTGTGCTCGGCACTGGCACTGCAGAGCCTGGCACCCGTCCCAAACTCATGCAGAGCTCGGGAATTACATGTGATTGCACAAAATGGGGGAGAGAAACAACTGGGAAGATCGCGGTGCTTTGCCTTGGCTTTTGGAAATGTGAAGTTTTCGGGAAGAGTCAGAATGCTCTGTTTGGAGATTAATTTTTTTTTTTCAATGGGGCTTTCCCTTTTCTGCTTCGGAAAATATCTTTTAAATGATCTAGAGGAGAACCGTGATTTACAAATGGGTGCAACAACCTGGTGGGGAGTTGGTTCCTTTTGGATTGAAAAAGTTGCTTTGAGCTTCATGGAAAAAAAACCTTTATAATTTAGTCTTTCACTTAAAAATAATCTGTTTGCATATGAATGTACAGTTTTATTTTGCTCCACAACCCAAAGAATAGCTCAGCCTTTCACCTGCCTGGCCCTGGGCACTACTGAACCTCTGCTTTCCAAGTCCCCACCCTCCAAAGACCCATCACAGGCAGGGGATTCCTGTTGCCTTCCCAAAATGCAGCTCTATTTCAGATTGGCCTCTTGGCTTCCTTGGCACAGTCCTGGTGTCTGGTGTGGCTCTTGCCCGTGGCTTTGGGCAGAGGGTGAAAATTGGGCATTTTTGTGCCAGTTTTGACTGTTTCTTCGCTCTATAAATTCCAAGCACTTGGCTCTGGAGCCTGCAGCTGCCCGGTGTCACTTAGTGCTGCGTGCCCGGGGACGGGACTCGAGCAATCCTTAAGGTTTTGTGTTTATTACTGTACCCAGATCGGAGGCAGCTGCCGGTCAGACCCGTTTGCCCTTTCCCAAACCCTGCGAGCTGCCAGCGATGCCAGCAAAGAGGCCTTGCCAAGAGCAGGAGAGCACAAATATTCGTGCATATGTTCCCCTCTGCCAGCTGCAGCGACAGAGACCCGAATTCTCTGTCTGCCTCTATTTTCCTCTCCAGCCCCGGTGGCACGGCCGCCTCAGCCTGGAGCCCCAGCGCTGATGGAGAAGCTGCTGGTGCTGATTTTGCAGGGATGATTTTAACCTTGCTCCGTGCCCAGGACTGCCCCGGGTGGTGCAGGAACGCTGGGGCTGCTTTATTTAGCAGCGAGGGCGGGTGTGAAATGCCTCTTGTCAAAGATGGGGCGGGTTTTCTGTGGCTGCAGCGTTTGAGTGACCTGTCAAAGAGGAGCAGGAGGCTGGGGCAGGTCGTGTCCTGTCTGCTCCCTCGGCCTCCTGCTGTCTGTGCCTCCGAGCATCCTCCAGCTGATGCCTGACCCCACCGAGCTTGCGTGTTTGGCACAGAAGGGGATGTCCCATGGATGGCCAAAGCCCCCAAGGCTGGTGCTGACAGGTAAAGGCAATAGCGAGGCTCGAGGCCACTTATTTGGGATTTTCTTTCTGTGGGTAAATCCTTTGAAGATGTGCACCCAGAGAGAGGGAGGAAATGGTATCTGCCAGCACAGCCCTCACCAGAGTTTTCACCCCACTGAGCAGCCTGGAGTGACTGACGGTGCTTCAGTGCTGAAGGTGATCACTGCTCATCCATCTTCTGCATCCTGCCAATGCCCCAGCCCGGCTTCTTTGACCCCAGCTGTGTCCATCCATGGGCTCTCTCCAGCCTCCCAACTCCAGTGGTCTCCAGGAGGCTGCTCAGGACAAAGAGGAATGTGTCTCTCTCGTGTCTCTGGCAGTGCTGAGAAATCTGGGGGCTAACCTGCCACAGGGGAGACAGGGATGAGAAATCTGCCATGCGGTGGGAGCTGAGCACTGGCAGAGTCTCCCGGCTTGGTGTGATGTCTCCATCACTGAAGGGAGTTACGGTCCAGCCAGCTGTGGCTGGGCAGGAAGCACAGGCCTTGTAGGGAGGGCTGCTGGGCTGTTCCCAGCTCTGTACTCAGCTACCAAGTCCTGGAGGACAAATAGTTTGGGGGCAGAAGTGATTTGTCATTTTGACCCCTTCTTCTGTCTTTTTTTACCATTGGTGATGGGTGATTCTTCTCCATCCACTGGGGTTTTTCCTGGAGCCTCCTCTGGCAAAGCTGTGAGAAGGGTCACCAAGGGGGTCTGACAGTTTCGTGCTGTCCCCAGGCCCCTCAGGTCTCCTCTTGTGCCAGGAGGGAATCTCAGTGAGTGTGACACGGCTGCCCTGGATCCGGCCCCAGGCCGGAGGTGCTTATATAAGATATTTACTGTGTGCCCCAAGAGCGCCTTGGGAAGAAGCCAGCGTGCTGATTAGGTGACGTCTGCTCGGGACCGGGTGGATTTGGCCTCGCAGCATCTGCTGCCTGCGCTGGTGGTCTCGGAGGCGTTGCCCTCAGGTCGTTTATGTAAGAAGCCAGTTGGGCTCTTTGGCTGCAGCCAAACCTCTGGGTCGTGCGAGGTGCCTGCCTGACCCCCGGGGTGTCCAGCCTGCCTGGGCTCTGCTCATCACTGCTGCTTTTTCCTCCTCCCTTCCTAAAATAATCCATCCTTTGGATGAGAGAAAAGGGCGCTGAGCAGTGGTCCTGGAGAGAGGAGAGCTGAAAGGGCTCCATGGTTTCTGCTGGGTGCTGTGACCCCCCCGGGGGAGTTGCCCTTTGTTGTTCCTTTTGGAGCATCCCATGGGAAAAAGCCAAAGCCATGCTCATCCCAACTGGCCTGGGCCATGGAGCTGGCCCTGGGCTTGTGCACAAAGTCTAGAAATTCCCATCTGCTGTCCCAAATCCTCCCCCCAAACACTGCAGGACATGACAGCAGCGGATAAGCTTCTTTCCTGCTGCTTTATCGTGCTTTTTCCAGTCAGGATCTCAGAGTGACAGAGTCTCTGGCCAGGGCTTGGAGTGGTGGCATGCTGAGGGTGTCTGGTTTTCCCAAACTGGCTCTTTTTTTGCTCTTCAGCTGTGGGCCAGGAGCAGGCTCCCACCTCTGGCCATGATGAAATTCACTGGCCAAGATCTCCTGAAGTGTTTGTCCATGGGTTGGACCTCTCCGTGTGCAGCAGGGTGGCATCAGCACCTTTAAACTCCTAAAAAGTGTATCACAACCAGGTGGGAAATCCTCTGGGATTGTGTAGGGCATGTTTTATGGAGGATATGGTTGTTTGGACCAGCACTGCTCGTGGTGGAGCAAGGCTGAGCCATCCTGAGGTGAGCTGTGTGCACATGGAGCAGGAGAGAAGCAGAGGAAGAGTCAGAGGAGGATGCTGGGGAACGACATTCCCTCGGGACCCTGCTGAAACGAGCTCTAATGGGTGAAATTAAGCTGAATAGAATGGGAAAATTCCCTAAGATATGTTAGAGCCTCCCGAGGGACACGGTGCTATCCCAGCAGCACGGTCCCCAGGGCAAACACGGGGAAGCAAAGGGTGGGAGCAAACCTGGCAGTGGGATCTGCGCCCCTGCCGTGGGGCAGCGCTCGGGTTTGCAGTGAGCCTGAGTCCATGCTGTGGCAGCAGTGCTGGGATGCGACGGGAGATGCTGCCAGTGTCCGTGTTGTGGCTGGGGCTGGAATCCAGCTGGAAGCTGGATGGAGCAATCCTTTATTAGCAAAATCTGCAGAGTTTCACTGGCTACAAGTGGCATTTCATTTTGTCAACTGGCAGCAATACAAATGTGTTTTTTGGGTTTTTTTTTTTCCTGTGCTAGCCATTCTGGGGAGAAATGGCTCACCTGCTCCATGGCTTTTCATGGAACAGATTATTCCTCCTGCCTGATGGCTCCTCAGGCCCAATCCTGCCTTTGTTTTCTCTCCTGGGTGAGGGGATACAAAGAGAGCAAGACCTGCTGGGCATGGTGCGACCAACCCTTGGAGAGCCCCTCCACATCCCTGCATGGCAGTGGCCAATTCTTGCCCCATCAGCAGTTTCTGGTCCCCAGGACCTCGCTTGCAGTGCCATAAAAGCACCACAATCACTGGCCTCAGCTGCTGTGCTCCTCCTGCCGGCAGTCGGGCTCCTTCCCTGCCCTCCCTCCCTCCCTCCTGGTCTCACTGAGGCACAGCCAGAGACCAGAGGTGCACAGGAATGGGCATTCCAGATAAATCCATGGCAGTGCCGCAGTTCACTGCTGCTCATGCCCTGGGGTCACCCTCCCTGAGCTATTTTGGTTGTGCTCCCCCTGTGCTGACACAGCCCTTGAGACGCTCTGGACGTGCAGGGTAGGTCTGAGCATCCCTCTCTCCTTCATCCAACTGCTCCTGGACATCCTTGACTCCTCTCGCAGGCTGAGATCCCCTGGTAACCCCCAATCCCCATCACACAAATCTCTTTTCCTCTGCGCTGGGCTATCACCCCTGCTTTCCCCCTCGCCAAGCGACCACGCAACCTCCGGGAGCGCTCCGGGGGCGAGACCGGTGCCCACAAACCCGTGCCATCCTCCCATCCGTCTGCCGCATCCCTTGGCCCGTTGTCTTCCCAAATCCCACCAGGACTTGGCCCTCTGCATCCCTGCGCCGGCCAACAGCGCGGCCTGGCAGAGCCGGCATCCCGCGCCGGCGGCGCTGCCAGCGCCCAGAGCAGATGGCGGCAGCCGACCGGACCCTTCCCCGCGGCCGGACTTCGGCCGGGAGCTCGGTGGGCTGGGTGGGCAGGCGAGCTGGGAGCCAGCTCGGCCGCAGCGTCAGGGCGAGGCGTGTCCGTGGCAAAGCTCACGGCTATTTTTAACCTGAGGGATGAGAGCTTATTTCCTGAGCTGGCTCGTGCGGCGCGGCCGGCACGTGTGGCTCCCGCTGGCGGTGCCCAGTGGATGGGGGGACAGGTTTTGAGTCATCAGATGGCAACCCTGAGCCTGCAAATGGCCTTTTCGAGGAGCAGAAGTGGGAAGGGAGTGGGCTGCCGGGAGAGCGGGGCTGGTATTCCATGGGGATGTCCTGCTGTGGTGTCGTGGTCTGGTGTGGTTGAGTTTTGGGTGTCTTGCGGGGCTCTGGTGTGGGTGCTGCATCCATCAGCCTTGGGGCTTTGTCAGCTCGTATTTCTGACTCCCTATTATCACACTGGGGCCTACGATGGGGCTCCGAGCCCATTCCCCCCAGCACCTTCCTCCTGCTGCAAAACCCATTGGGGCAAAGGGGCGAGATTCCCATGGGAGCAAATCCCTGCCCTGCGGGATTTGTGAACAACCCTGCACCTTTTGGGGTTCAGCAAACCCCGTTTGCCTGAAATCCCACCGTCTCCAGCTGCTGGGCTTTTGGAGGGGCTGCAGGGTGCTGGGCTGTGTCCCCGCGGTGCGCGGGACGGGGCGGTGGCACCCGGTGCGAGCGGCCCCGTGCCATGGGGAGGACGGGTGACTTAGCACGTTTCCCCATCCCCGCTCCCCCGCGCCTCCCCCTCGGCCTGTTCCTCTGGGAGCCCTGACACTAATGCAGCGGGAGTGGGGGATTTATGGACGGTAGCCCTCCAATCGGGCCATCCGTCTTGATTAAATTAGCCCTAATGGCTCAGTGCTGACTCGCTCATGGCCCTGCGCAGCCGCGCTGCCGGCGCTCGGAAGGGGCTCGACCCCGCCGGGTGCACCCCTCGTTTCACCCCCTCATCCTCCTTCCCTCACCTGGACAACTCCTAAAACAGTGGCCACACACAGCCTGGGGCAGGGGGAGGTTGGATCCCGGCTGGAGCTGTTCCCTGGCTGGGAGCCCACGGGACACGGGGGTCCCCAGAGCTGCGGTCCTGCACGGACAGAAGGGGACGATGAGCTTCCCCATGCCTTTCCCCAGCCCTGATGGGAAAACAGGGGAACTTCTCCCCAAAAGCTGAGGGAATTTGGGGCTTACCGGGATGGAAGTTCCAGGCTATTAATTTGCATTTCCTGTAGCAAACTGGGGTGAGAGGGGGAAGCCACCAGCATGGCCAGGTGATGGGAGCCCCAGCCCCGCCAGCTCCACCCAGCCCTTCCAGCCAGACCAAATCTGGGACTGGGGACCCTGAAGCTGCTCCCCTCACCCCAGGGGTGCCCCTGGCCCATGGCCAGTCTCCCACCCCAGCTCTGCAGCCAATCTTGGGGTGCATTAATGGTGTCTCTTTTTGAAGGGAGTGAAGGAACTTTGGCACCTCTGGCTGTGCATCAGGGCAGGGAGGGATTTGGGAAGCTTTCCATGAGCGTGGTGGGGTAAAGGAGGTAAAGGGGTAAAGGCACAATGAAGGAGCAAGCTGGGGTGTGGGGGCTGCCTGACAGACAGAAAGGAGCAGTGTTTTGGGGTCAGGTTGTCCCTGGGTGGTCTTGCACGAGACCACCGTGCCCAGTGTGTGAGCTGGTGTCCCCTCAGATCTGCAAACCCCAAATCCCTGCTGTTAGCTGAGGATCCATCAGGACTGGGGCAAGGCCCTGCAGTGCTTTTCATCCAGCATTTCAGTGTTGGTTAAAATTCAATGTTTCTGAGGTTTGTGGAATGGGGTGAGAGGGGACAAGCCAATGTGGAGAGGGGAGGGGAGGCAGCACTGGCAGCATCGCCCTGAGCTGCTCTGGTGTTTGGGAGCAGCGAGGGGATGTTGCTCCATCTCCGTGTCAGAGAGGATGGGAGCTGTGCACCAGGAGAGTCGCTGCTCCAGGATGCTGCTGAAGGGGAGAGGGAGGAATTGCTGGTGCCCAACTTGTGGTGGGAGACGAGGAAGTGTGAGGAACAGGCTGCCAAAGGGCAGGTGGGGAGGCAGCCTCTCCGTGTGCTGAGTTCTGGGGGGCTTTGTGGTTTCTCTGTGACCTGTCAGCTCGTGACAGCCACGCTGAGCAGCGCCGAGCGTCGCTGGCGAGGCTGGAGGTCTCCTTGTTGCGATTTTTTTTTTTTGAACAAAGCCTGTGAATCCCCAAAAAAGGAGCAGGCAGCAGCCCTGGGATCTCGCGGGTGACCGAGTGTGGAGGAAGTGTAGCAAAAATTACAGACGGTGGCTGGTTTGCATCTCCCTCTGGCTGGGAGCCAGGCGAGGTTGTGAGCCCACTGCAGCATCCCTGTGCCTCCTGCTCCCCTCCGCGGGGGAAAGAGGCTGCCGGAGCAAGGTTTCACTTTGACCCTCTCCAAAAAGGCCTCGCTATTATAAGGACAGGGTGACCCAGAGACACCCAAAGCCTCCCAAATGTCTTAAAATCATGCTCACCACCAAAGAAACAAACTTGGACTCCAGTCAACCTTTTAAAAAAAAAATATAAATAATCCCCGCCTGCAATAAAAAAGAAGTGGCTCCAATTCTCAGCCCTCCCTCTGCCCCCGTCTCCTCTCGGCACACGCAGCCCCTTAGAGCAGCCCAAAGTGACGCCTTCAGGGACGCTGTCCCCACCATCGATTTTTCATGGAAGGTGCCCAGGCAGGACGGTGATGGACGGCGGGGCCGCTGCCCCCCGACCGCAGCCGCCGGCGCGGGGGAGCTGAGATGGATCCATCGGGAAGGGGTTGTTGCTTCCCCGTGGCTGTGGCTGTCGGAGCCGGGGCCGGGCTAGAAAAAGCAAGCGGAAGCCATCAAGGTGGAGGAGAGGAAGCGAGGAAGAAGAAGAAGAAGAAGAAGGGCCGAAGGGCTGGGGCGAAGCAGCCATTAGGAAAGTGCTGATGCAGAGGTTCCCTCGTGTCTACGGGCTGAGTTGGAGGAGTTGCTGTTCGCGGACAAAGGCAGCAGGAGGGAGTGGAGCTTTGTAGAAGCCGGAGCCTGTCTCACTGGGTGTCTGTGTTTCATTCCCTGTCAAAAGCCTGGGAGCTGGGGGGAAAAAAGCAGGGAAGCGGCGAGCTGCAGCGCTCGCTCAGGATCAGATAGCAAGAAAACCAATAGCGGCGAGAAAAAAAAAAAAAAAAAANGGAAAAAAAAAAAAAAAAAAAAAAAAAAAAGAAAACCAACCCACATCAACCAACCAACCCACCCACCCTCCACGCTGAGGCTGGAACAGGCAGGTCCCTGCCAACTCCACAGCACGCAGCAAGCAGGGAAGAAGGGAAGAAGTCCACCCTCCCCGGGCAGGAGCGGAGTTGAGCCCGAAGGATATTTGATGACACTTTGGCAACGATGGGTCCCCCAGCATCTTCCAGAGCCCATTTGAGGGTGAAGGCTCTGAAAGCACAGAGGGAGTTTGAAGCTAAATTCACCTGAGTCTGGATCTCTTGGTCGCTGGGATTTATCTATTTTTCTTTTTTTTTCTCCACGGGGAAACCGAACCAAGAAAAAAAAGCGTCTTTGTTTGTTTGTTTGTTTTTTTAATCTCCCTCCCTTTTTTTTTTTTTAATTTTTTTTTTTTCTTTTGGAAGAAGATATATATATATATTATTTTTTCTCCCTGTGGTTGGAATGGAGGGGTTGGGTCTGTGCCTAAGAAGCAGCAGCCGAACGTCGGTCCTGGGAGAAACCCGAGTGGATGTGGGGTCCCCTGCCAGCTAACTCTCCAGGAGCTGCAGCCCCACGGCCGGAGGGGCTGGATGCAGTGAGAGGTAAGTGCCGGCTCCGGTGCCTGCCGACGACGGCTCCTCCGCTCCTCCAGCTCCGTCTTAATCCCAAGTCAGAGGCAAAAACAGCAGTCTCATAGTGAGTCAATCTCTTCCACCTATTGCAGCCCTAATGGAGAAATAAGACAGGGAAGTTTCGCAGCGGCAGCTCCACGGGGGGAAGTTCCCCCCTCACCCCCTCACCCCAAATGCCGGGTTTTTTTTTGAGGGGGGGGTGATGTTTTGCCAAGCGTCGTCACCGTGCCGGTGCCGTGGGCCCCCTCCCTGCCCAGCCAGCTCTGAGGGTTTGCTGCTGCTCCTTTTTTTGGGTTCCTCTCCGTGCTCCTGCTCCCCTCCGCTCGCTTCCCCTGGCCAGCTCGCTTCCTCACCCAAAACTTTTGCACACCGGTTGTTTTGGGCGATGCCCACGCGGGGTTGTGCCCCCCCCCCCGATGCCCACGCGGGGACATTCACATGCTGGTGTGACACACACCCGCCTGACCCTCTCATCCCCAGGCCCTGCCGGTGGGGACACGCCTGGGGTGAGCCTGGGGAGCCGGGGGGGCTCCCAAGGCAAACTGCAAAGCGCAGGGAGAAAAAGCCGAGCGAGCCGACCACGGCAGCAGCAGCAGCAGCAGCAGCAGCAGCAGCAGCAGCATAATTGCATCACTGTAATAGTATCGGCGCTGAGCACGAGCCAGGCGAGTAAAATTGTCCAGAAAATGAGCTGTACTAAAGTGCCTCCAGTTAGCAGCACCTGCACGCCTTCACTGGGTGCTCGAGGCCGTTTGTATTTTTAGAAGTCTCTCTTAATTATAGAGCCAAGAGTGCGAGAGGGAAAATGGTGTGTATTTAGCAGCATTCCCGGACAGTTTCGCAGTGAATATGAGCACAAAAATCACCAAATAGGGGTTGTTTTTTTTTTTCTTCCCCCCCCGCTCCTTCCTTGCACTTGTGATTTTGAACCACCTGTTTTGCTGTGGTGTCAGCAAAAGAGGGCTGGGTTTTTTCTTTCCTGTTCTTAGAAAGCGTGGCGTGACTTTGCCCGTGAAAAAGAGGGGAAGCGGTCCCGCTGCCTTCCCCCTGCGCCCCAAATCAACCCCAGTTTCTGAGACCTTCCCACTCCCATCCCGGAGGCGACACCGGTGGGGACACGGGACTTGCATGTCAGTGCCAGGTCTTCTGCAAGCAGCAAGGAGCTGGGGATGTTTTACAGGTCACTGTGAAAAAAAAAAATCCACAACAAACCCTGCAACAACTCGTTTTGCTTCTATAAACCTTCTTCCCCTCATCCCCTTCTCGGCAAAACTTTCCAGGGCCTTTTGTTTGGAACAGCAGGTGAAATTCCCTTTGTGTGAGCACAAAGCAATGAAGCCACCAGAAAATAATGAAAACAAGACTAAAGGAAAAAAAAAATATTAAGAAAAAGAAAAGAATCCTTGCCTGCTCTTTTCAGGCCTCGAATAACAGTAAGCATTCCCATCCATGCCAGATAAGCTTAATAAAGCTCCGGCTTTGCTGGGAAAGGCACCGTAAAGGCCACTTTATTTCTTGCCTCTGATCCAAAACACACTTTGAAATCCTGTGTTGCCTCTTCTGCTCTTTACCCAAAAGAGTTGCTTCACCTGTGAAGTCAAAGTAGTTTTTTCCTTAGCCCTGGAATGACCCAGGGGTGTTGTGGCAAGTCCCTCGGGACCAGCTGGGGTGGGATTTTGCTGTGGCCCCGGCTGTGGTGCCGTGGTGCTCTGTGGTTTTCCGTGGTGCTCCTGCTGGGGTTTTCCCCTCTCCCTGCTGGCTGGGGCGGCTTCACCGGCAGCGCGGCGAAACCGTTCCTGCTGCGGATAAACTTCGGAGGAGCTGTCGGGGGAGCTGCACCACGAGCTGAAACCCGGCATTTCCACCCCATTCCCATCAGCTTCTAGGGGATTTCAGGAAGGGAATGTGCTTGAGAGACACGGGAGCCTCACCCAACCTCTGCGCAGGGGGAAGGAGGCCGGTGTGGCAGTTTTGGGGCTGCTGTCCCCAGAAAGAGTGGGAGCGCTGTCCCTGTGAGGTGCTGCTGGAGGGACAGATCCGTCCTGCTCTCCTGTCACCGCTCGGGTGTGTGGCACTCGGAGGGGACACCTTATGTAAGCAGTGATGGCAGCACCGTGCCCCGGCTGTGCCACCCTGCTCTGCCACTGCCAGGCCCTGCGTGGCCTTGGCCACCTCTCTTAATCCCCGTTCTGAGGGTCCCCTTTGGGTGCAGGTGCTGTTGTGTCACCGTGGAAAGGAGCACAATCCCCCCTGTCTGGAGGGGACAGGGTGGCAAACGGCTCCAAGCCCAAGGATTTTTGCAGAGTTCATGGCTGCACCATTCCCGGCGCTGGCTCCGGTGTCCCCAGCCCTGGGGAGGTGGCTCTGGGCTCAAGCCCCTTTCTAGGCTCCTTTGCACCCCTTGGCTGAAGTCCAGCCCTGTTTGGGTTTGGCAGCGCAGGGAAGGGCTGGCTCACATGCATGAGGAGGGAGAAATTGTCATCTGAACGTGGGGACACTGTGTGGCAAAGGACCTGAGTCCCTGTCCCAGATCATGAACCTGTCCCTCCATCCCCCTGCAGGCCCCCGAGTGCCCCAGTGCACACCCGGCCTCCTGCCCTGAACCTGCTGTGCCTGAAATGGAGGAAACGAGAGGGAAAAATGAGCATTAAGGGGCTCAGGAGGCCCCTGCACCCCAGGGAGCGGAGCTCCAGCTCCACTCCAGCTTCTGAGTTGGGGTGGAAGGGAGAAAGGTGGGACTGTGGTGGCAGGGGGGTCCTGGTGCTGCTCTCCACAGCTCTGGGTGACTGTGGGATTGTCACCTCACAGGGATGTGTCCCTCTTTCACCATTCCTGCTCGTTCCTGGCTTGTTCCGTGGTTCTAGCTCGGTCCTCCAGTCCCAGCTTGATCCCGGTTCCCCAGCTCGCTCCCTCCTTCCCAGCTTGCAGCGAGGCAGGACTGCCGGTGGGCGACGGATTTCTTGCAAAGCTCTTTCAGATTCCCCCGTTGGACTTTTGAAGCATCTGGTATCACTATCTCAGCGTCATTATGAATTAATTAACATTAATTTCCTGCTCTGGTATCTCCCATTGCTGGGAGCTTTAACCTGGGCTTTTTTCCCCCGACATCCCTGAACAGGAATGGTCAGATCCAGACCGTGGCTGAGAGAAAGGCAGAGAGAAGTCACAGAACTGGAGGGGCTGTGGGGTCCCCGTCCCTGTCCCCATCCCGCACTGAGGCAGGGGATGCTGCCAGGATCCCGATGGTCTGTTAGCCAGGATAAGGCTGATCCTGGGAGATCCCAGTGCTGCCAGCACTGCCTGCCCAGTCACGGTGTCCCTGGCATGGGGGACGGGTGTTTTGGGGATGGGTGGTGCGGGTGATGCCGCCTGTGCCATCCCTCACCTCCCTTTCCCTGCAGGGATGCAGGGCAGGTGGTGCCAGGGTGTCCCGCAGGGGAAGGATCTTCCCTTCAGCTCTGGGAAACCCTGATCCTGCCTCCCCAGCTCGTGCTGGGGCCACCAGGGATGCTTCTCTCTGGGATGCTGTCCCAGGGACGCTGATCCCAAGCAAGTTGATTTCAGGGATGCTGTCACACGGATGCTGACCCCAGGAAGGCTGTCCCAGGGATGCTGACCCCAGGAAGGCTGTCCTCGGGGATGCTGACCCTCCGGATTTGTGAGGATGTCTCTATAGGTGTAGCAGGCTGGGATCAGGGCTGCATCCTTTGTCCTGGCCACGTTCATCCTGCTCCGTGTGTCACCCCGAGGGAGGCACAGCCCGGGAGTCACAACCTGCCCGCCTGGCTCCTTCCCTGAGCTCTCACCTGCACGGGTGAGCCCTGGAGAGCCCAGAAGGAGTCACTGGGATGTGGGTACAGCACCCGCTGCCTCCCAGCCCCATCCCACCCCGCCGCTTGCCCCATTCCCTGCCCCACAGCGGCACAACCCTCTTGTCCCCCCACTGCCACCCCGTGCCACCCCCGTGTGCCCCATGACAGGGCCACAGCAACCTGAGGGCCGTCCCAGCCCCTGCTGCAGCCCTTGCAGTGTGGGCTGAGCTGGTGGGGTTTTCCCCNCCCCGGGGGGGCCGGGGGATAACCCCGGTGTCCTACATCCCCAGAGCTGGCTCGGGCTTACGTAACGGCCGTGCTGCAGTGTCTGCTCTGCTCAGCGCCAGTGCCACCGGCAGAGCTGCAGCGCGGAGCCCATCTCCCTGGATATTTGCTTTTTGGGGACAGCGGGGAGGGAGGGGGACACCTGCGGGGTGGCTGAGCTTCAGGGAGCGGCCAGGACCTGGAGGGGGTGGTTGGCAGGGCTGGCTGGGCATGAGGTTGGGGTGTCTGCCCCCAGCCCCTTCTGGCAGTGACCTTGGAAGCCAAAATTCCCCCTGGGTGGCAGCACCCTGTGGAAGGAGGGGTTGGGGATGGGGAGAGCAGAGAGGGCCCTGCCCTGGTGCTGAGCCAGAGGTCGGGTTGGAGACCCTGCTGCCAACCACGGTCCTGTCTCTACCCTCTCGGAGAGCTCTGTGCAGGTGGGGAAACTGAGGCAGGCGGCTGTGACATCCCGTGGGGAGCAGGTACCAGGAACCCTCCGGATGGGGAGGAGATGGGAAATTATCATGTCCTCGGAGAACCCGGGGTTTGAGGCGCCCCAGCTCAGCCCAAGCTCTGCCTCCAGAGCTGGTGTCCCTGCTCGGGGCTGGCACAGGGGCACAGGGACCTGCTGGCACTCGGGGCAGCCTGGCAGGGACGTGCAGCTCTAGAGTGTGTGCCGGGGCATGGGGGGACATCAGGCCAGATGCAGCACCCTTCAGATCCTCAGCTCGAGTTCCCAGGAGCCACAGGGTGCTGGAGCAGGGAGCTGCGGGGAGGGACCTCACTGCCAGGTTGTGCCGAGGCTGTGGTCTGGCAGGGGACCAGTTTGTCACCAGTGTGTCACCATGCATGACCAATGCCTACTGCCGGGGTGCACCTGGGATGTGACCCAGCCCTGGGAGCCCGAGGGCTGTGGGTGGGCTCAGGGGGCTGACAGCAGCCCTGGGACTCAGGTATTACAGCTGAAATGTCACCAGAGTCCCACGCCGGCACAGCTCTGCTCGGCACAGCTCGCTGGAGCAGGAGGAGGGTTTGTGTCCCAATGGTCACCCGGTGACGCGGGGACCTGGAGGGTCTCTGTCCATCCCACTTGTGCAGGGTCATCCAGTGCCACCAGCAGCCGGGCTGTGCCTCTGTGGTGCCTCATGGCCTGTGCTGAGGTGTGGCAATGCCACCACCTGTGAGTGCCACCTGCCCACAGGGGTGCCTGGCAGGGCAGCGTGGATGTCACTGCAGGGCTGTGGGAAAACCCAGTGTGGTCCCAGTGGTGTCACCCATCAGGAGAGCCAGGGTGCCCCAGGGACCGAGGCAGTGAGACCCCTCCCTTCCTCTCCCCCTTGCCCCTCATTCCCAGGCTCAGCTGGCATTTCTCCCGGGGCTTGGTGGGGTGGGGCCCAGCCACCCCCAGCATTCTGCCGTGTCCACTTCCCTCCTGGGCATCCCGAGGAGCCGCGGCGCGCGCCGTGCTCGGCACAGGGACCCCGCACCCGGAAGCCGGGGGGAACCAAGGACGCCAGTGAGCTCATCCCTCCTGCCCAGGCTGGGAAAATCATCGCATTGTGCTCCCTGCAAGAGGCTCAAAGGCCTTTGGTTCCCTTTTAGGACACGGCTGGAAAGGAGCCACCAAAACAAATGCCAGGAAAAATAAGCCGTCAGTCGTGGCTACTTTCTTCGTGGGTTTGGAGGGATCTGAAGGTGGATCCCTCACCTTGGGGAGCCCTTTGGGAACCCCCAGTGCTTGGGCTGCAGGGATAAAGCTCACCCCAGCACAAGCCATTTGTTTGGGCCTAATTTGGACCTGTTGGATTGTTCGGGAAAAGTCTCTGGATGGTGCTGCCCTTTGTGTCCGCAGCAGCGCAGGGGAGCCCTGGCACAATCCCCTGGGGGGATCCTGCTCCCCAGCCAGGGTGGGATCTGGCACTGAGGTTCTCAGCTGGGCTGAGAACACCCTGCAGCTCGTTACACACACGGGCCAGCTAATCTCCATCTGACAGCGAGTCATCCTTCCCACCGTGCTGAAGGCTGCAATGACAGTGTGGTTAAAGGGGCTGATGAATTAAGTGCATCTTATAAATACATCAGATATTAAAATTCCCGTGTAATTACAGTGCAATGGATTATGTGTGGTGCTGAAGGGGAAGCGACTCAGCAGAGCAAAGGAATTACAGTGAGAGAGGAGAGGCAGTGAAGCAGAATTGCACCGAGCTCTGCTCTGCTGGGGTAGGGCAGGGGCTGCTTTGGAGCTGCAGTGGGAGCGAGGTTGAGTGGCCCCAGAGCTCTGCTGGCACCCAGGGCTTGGCCAGGACACTGCAGGGATTAGAGAAAGCGAGTTGGATCTGCAGAGTTTCATGGAGGGGGGTGAGAGAGGGCTTTGCTCTGCTTCCTCCCTTGCTCTCTCAGATCTACAAGCTTTGGCCATTGCTTGCTCCAGCATCCCAGTTCTCCCGTGTGTGACCAACAGTCAGTACTTGAGCAGATCTAAGACAAGAGAACCTGATTTCCTTTCCTTTCCCCTTTCCTTTCCTTTCCTTTCCTTTCCTTTCCTTTCCTTTCCTTTCCTTTCCCTTTCCTTTCCCCTTCTTCCCCTTTTCTTTCCTCTTTGCTCTCTTATTTTCTTTCCTTCCTTTTTTTCTGTCTCCTCTCTTTCATCCCTTTCCCCCTTTACTTCTGTTTTGTTTTTTTTTTTTCCTTTTCTCTCTTCTTTTCCCCTTTCCCCTTTCCTTTTCCCTTTCCATGCTCTATGTTCCCAGCCCTGCAGGCAGCTCTGGGTGTGTGAGCTCCAGGCAGAGGCTGGGTCCAGGTGACCAGACAGGCCACCCATCACTCACATCCTCGCCCCTCTGTGTTTTCCAGCACTGGTAGCACGGGGGTGGGAATTTTTTGGTGCTTTCAGCCCCCCTGCCCCAGTGAGGGGGTGGCACCTGCCAGGGCCCTTGTGGTCAGCGTGTCCCCAGCACGATCTGGCTGCGGAGCTGCCGGAGCAAAGGCTCTGCCTTAATGAGCTGGTGCTGGTTTGCTCGTTAATGATGTGGAGCGGTGCCATCGCCAGACAATTAGGCAGTGTTGTCCCAGGCTCTAATAAGGGCAGGGAGAAAGCCGGGTGTGGGATGCTGTGGGACGCCACGTGTGCGGGCACGGAGCGGGGCTGTGCCCAGGCTCTCACCTGGGAACACCAGTGACCCACCCCAGCACCACCCAGAGTGCTGCCTCCCCCTCCCCCTCCTCTTCCCCCTCCCCAAAAGGGCCAAGAGTCACCCAGGACATTGTCCCCATCATGTCCCCACACTTGGTGAGGACACGGCGCCGTGGGACGCCTGCCTTCGCTTGTGCAATGGTGTTTGTTCACTAATTAGCACAATCTGGCAACCCACACCGTTCTCCCAGTCATTAATTATTATTAATTATTTGTTATGCAAATAGGGTTGGGGAGCACAGCGCTGAAGGCAGCACAAACACAAACAGTCCCGGGCCCAGGAGTTTATGTAACAGCAGGAGAGGGGACACCACGGGAGGCCCTGGAGCCATCCAGACTCTGTGTGCTGGCCCCTGAGCAGGGTCCCCTGGAGCTGGGGACATGTTGGTGACATGAATGGCAATCGGTGCTGCAGGGCTGGTGCTGGAGAGGACTGCAGGAGTGAAGGATGTGGGGTGTGATGGAGAGAACGGTGCTTTTCAGGGTCCTGGGGGATGGAGGTGACAGGGTGACCCAAGAGTGGAGAGTCTGTGTTGGTAATGGGTGGCTGAGGAAGGTGATCCTGGCAGAGGTGGGAAAGGCCATCGCTGTGTTTTGTGGGTGCTGAGGATGTCCTGTCTCACCCTTCTCCCTGTGGTCCATCCCTAGGAATGGTGTCTGGGGTGAAGTCGGGATGTTTCACCAAAGCTGTTTCAATTCCTGTCTTCATCCCCCCAGCTGGATGGTGGATGGGGCTGGGACACACCAATCCACTGCCTGGTGCTGACGGGGCATTATTTCGGTGCTCTCCACCCTCCCCTTCCCCTCCACCTGGGGCTCCCTGCTCCATCCATGGCTCCCTTCCCTTTGCGTGCCTCTGATCTCACCATCCACCCCAAATGCATCCCCACCACATCCCCAAGTCACGAAGCAATAGCACTGGTGGCACCGTGCCACAGGGACACAGGCTGGCAGCAGCAGGGCCCTGCCCAAGGCCTGCCTGAGCAATGGGAAAGGGAACTGAGAAAAAATGGAAATTAAAGAGAGGAAAGAATTAATAAGGATCCTGCCTCAACCACAATGGCTTTTGTTTCAGGAGAGCTGATACCACACGCTGGCGAACGCTGCTCCTCAGAGGGTTTTGGGAAGCAGAGAGGTTTTGGCCATGCCCAGGTGCAGATCTGGTGTGCTGGGAGTGTGGTCTTGGTCCCTGCCCAGCCACTGATATTCCCTAGTGTCCTGCCGCTGTCCCCAGCCAAGCGCTGCACCATGAGGCAGCCATTGGCATAAAGCAGAACCCCCCCTGGAGATTTGGGGGGAAAAAATGTGTTCTCACAAGGCAGCGCCTGTCCTGCTGGGTGCTGCTGTGGAGCCCTGGGACAATGGGACATCCTGGAAGCTGAGGGGCTGCTGTCTCCTGCTGCACAGGGTATCACCCTATAACCTGTGTATAGCTCACCCTGACTGCACTGAGCACAGAGCAACCTGTGTGTTTCTGACAGTCTCCCCTTCCACACACGAATCTCCATGTGGATCACCTGTATATCCATGTGGATCACCTGTATATCCATGTGGATCACCTGTATGTCCGTGTGGGTCACCTGTACATCCCTCCCCAGCCCCGGTGTTATTTGCTTTTTGCACTTCCTACATCTCCCACTCACTGCCCCATAAGGCTCGTTCCCGTATTTCCTCCATCCCGGGGTACGTGCCCTTTCGGGGAACATTTCTTTAGAAGTACTCCCAGCGGGGAAGGGAGAGGAGCAGCACTTTGCACAAGCTGTGCTCAGAGCTGCAGCGATGTCCCGACAAAGCTCTCCCATTATTCCTGTGCCTGAAGTCCATGGGGAGCTCAGCCTCTTTTCTTCCTTCTCCGCTGCAGGAATCAGCTCAGGCTGCTGCCGGGGTTATCTCCATCCTCCAGCTTGCAGCACGCTCTGCTGCTTCCCCGTCCCTCCGAGGGCTGGGGCTCGACCCTGGCCGGGCAGCACGTGCTCCTGCAGCCCAACACCGGGGCTTTATTCTCCCATCGCCGATAATAGGCTGGGAGATAAGATCAGGAGAAAAAACCGGGGACTTGTGGAAGTTCCCTGCCTGCTGCCTGGGCACTCGTGCGTGCTCTCTGCCCCATCCTGACGGCCAGCCTGAGCCGGGGGCTGCAGGGAGGGCTGGAGCCAGATGCCTGTTTCTAATAAAGCTCGGCTCCCGCCGTGAGCCGCGCTCAGCCTCGCCCGCTCCAGATGATACCGGCGGGGAAGCCGCCGCCGGACGGACCTCGTGGTACATGTGAAAAGCAGCTGAAGGTGAAAGGATCTCGCGTCTGTGCGCTGGCCCTGGTTTGTGGCATAAGGATGCTCTGAGGAGCATCTCGGCGCAGCCCTGTCCCCCGCGGGGGGCTCGGGGGGCTGCGGGGGGCCGGAGGCGCAGGCGGAGGCCGGGGCGCTGCTCGGAGCGCAGCAGGAAGGAAGCGCTCGGCGAGGACACAGCCAGCACTGCGTGCACGTCCTTACATGTGTGCTATTTTCAGCTTGACGGGGAGCAGGCCAAGTTCTCCAACAGATTGAGTTGGGAGCTGAAATCCTCCTCTCCTCCTCCCCGCTGCCCAGCACCCACTGCCTGCAGGCACGGCGAGTCCGAGCGCGCCCCGGGCACCTCGCTCTGCCCCGCGCGGTCCGTGTTCCCGTCAGGAGCTGAACGCACCCTGCTCTCTCTCTCTCCCACTGTTACCCCTGCCCCATCTCACAGCAAGGCCACAGGATCTGATCCTGTGGCTCCAGCTTCTCCCTTCCCCACTTTGGGCTGCTCCAGCAGCAGCCTCCCAACCCCAACCCTATCCCATCACGGATCCTCAGCATCACCTGCCTTTGGTTCACCCGTGCACACTCCCACCTGCTCTCTCCTTGCTTTTTTTCCAAGCAGGAAATATCCCTCCTTCCCTGCTTCTTCTTCTTCCCAAATTCCCCCTCTCTCACCCCCAGCACTGTGACCCCTCCGGAAGTGCAGCTGCTTTTGCGGCCGTGTCCTCGCCCTGCTTGAAATGCAGGAAAGAAACCCATGTGCAACTTTCTGTCTCGGCACCCTGTAATCATTTTGTCAGCCAAAAAGCACTTTTGTCAAACCCCCACAGGAAAACCGGGAGGAGATGGACCGGGGAGAGGCACCTGACACCACTCCCTGATTTTTTCCCCCCTTTTTCCCACCCGGAGTTTTGCTTTACAGGTGGGACAAGCTTGGGTTTTTCTCTCCTTTCCCTCTCCATGCGTTTCAGCAGCAGTCTGGAGAGAGCGAAAGGAATAAGGAAAATGTTGCAGGAGGGCAGCGAGGCTGGAGAAAATGCATTGCCCGAGGGTGGGTCTGCTCAACAAAGTGCAATTACGCAATGGGAGGAGAAAGCTGTTCGGCCGCAGAGGGGTTTCCATCCCGGACTAATGGAGCTCCAGGCTTGGTCACCTGGGATGGCCCCAAAGTGTCCCTGCCCCCTTTCAGGTGCTGGGGGACGTTAAATGGCTCCTTCTGTCCAGCACATGAGCTGCTCTGAGGGGTCTCACAGCAAGAGGTCAATGGCTTTGGTTTGCTCCGTCCTGAGAGCAACAAATTGAGCGACAGCGGCTGCCTGGCCCAATCCTGGGAGCCCAAACCTTTCTCCAGAGCCAGATCTCTAAAGGAGACAGAATTGTCCTCGATGTCAGCTCTTCCACTGTGGCTTCCCTTTCTCAGCCCCTTCAGCTTCTCTGAGGAGTGTCTGGGGTCACAGCAGCAGGTGACAACAGCCCTTTCCTCCAGGAAAAGGGTGGAGGCAGTTGGAGTTGCCATTTCATACGGCCTTGAGGACAGATGGGCTTCCCAGGGACAGGCAGACGGTGTGGGGGGGACAGGCTCTGCTCCAAATGTGGGGACCTCTGATTTGGGCTCCGCAGCCCGGGAATGTGGCTCTCCCTTCCCTGCTTTTCTTTGGGCTGGCACTTGCCCGAGCTCCGGGGCGAGCCGCCTTTGCCAGCCTGCGTCACATGAGCACCACGGGGAGTTTGCACAGAGCCGATCCCTTCTCCCTAACCTTTCCACTAATGAGGAAGCAAATTCCTGGGATGGCTGCAGCGCTGGAAGGTCGGAGCCATCACAGCCTGACAGCCCTGTGGCTCTGCCCATGGCCCCATCCTCCTTTCCCCACATCCTTGGTGGTTTGGGGTGTACAGAGGAGCTGGGAACGAGGTGCTCCAAGGAAATCTCACGTCCAGGATGGCACCATTGAGTGGAAAAATGATGCGCCACAAAGCAAAGCGCTCGTTGAGCCCTGCCTAACGAACAGGCGGCCGTTAAACTCTGCGTGAAGTGTTTGCAGGTCTCCAACACGGGAAAAAAAAAATCCCCAAAACCCACTTGCAAATGCTGCTCGTCTAATTAGGGTACCAGGAAAGGCTCATCCATCCTGATGTGTCCGGCGTGTCCTCAAATGCGCACGTGAAATCCGGGCCATCAAACACTCGGAGCCGGTGTCGCAGCGAGGCGCTCCCGTCCGGAGACAGGTCTTTAAATCATCCCCGAGCCCTGGGAAAACTGCAGACAGCTCGAGAGCGGAAAATGAAAAGGCAAAATGTTGCTCCTGGAGCTCTTGCCCTGAATTATTTGCTCAGCTTTAATAATAAGTTACGCACAAGCCAAACTGAAGCCGCTCAGATGGTTTTGTGGGGAAAACCAGTCCAGCGGATGCTGCGGAGCAGCGCCTGGTCCCTGGGTCCTCCAGCATCTTTGGGAACTGATGAGCTCTGGGAAGAGGGACTGGGAAAAGAGGGAAAAAAGAAAACCCTCTCTAATGGGCTTTTGTGCAGGATCCAGGTGTGGGAGCTGGGATTGAAGCTTTTCATTGATTATCCTGGAGCTGGAGGGGACAGCAGTGGTGGGGGTGATCCTGCTCTGTCTCCACCGATCCCTTGACTTCCATGGGTGAATACCTGGCAGGCACCAGCGGGGAAAACTCGGGGCTGTTTCCGTGCCTTATCCTGGGCTAGTTTGATTGAATCTGGCTCGTTTAGGATGAATCACTCCGGCGCTGCTGGTTGTGACCTGCTGGCCACTGTGCTTGCTGAGTTTCTGCTATTCTTCTTTTATTGGTGAAAATGAGGAGTTGCTTTTTCTGCCCTTTTTCTCTGGGATCACAGACTGCAAGTAATGATTGCCTTAAACACAGGCTATTTCCCAGCTTGCCGGGAATGGGGTTGCTGGGTGCTCAGCGCCGGTGGCACCAGGAGCCAGGCCAGCGCTGCGTTAACATGGTCCAACAGGCATCTTAATTTAACTCTCTGTAATTTAACTCGCCTTAATTTAACTCTCCCATTTCTCAGCTTTATCTTTTCTAATGGAGCAGGGTGGATGAGGTCTTGCCGCAAGCCATGTGTTGCACCCTGAGCTGGTTTCCGTGTGTTTCTCTTGGAAAGGCGATGTCTGGGCTTGGATCCTGCTCTGTTGAGCTGCAATGGATCCCGTTTTGTCTTGTGCCTGATCCTGTGGGATCACACGGAGCACAGGGAGCTGTTCACCCCAAGTGCCTGTAGCCGAACATATCTCCCTGGATCTATTGGTTTCTGCTTGCTTCTTTTTCTCCTCTTTCCTTGCCTTGGAATTATTTATAGCCAGGCCAGCTCTGCTCCCGCCCTCCTGTCCCTCCACGTCCCCAGGTGTTGCCTTGAGGAGGCAGGTGGCTCGTTCCCAGTGAAGGATGCTGTCAAGGCTTAGCCCAAGGGCACGGGTATAAAACTTCCTGCAGGAACAATTGGCTGCAGGAATTATGCTGAACCAGCCAAACTGGGTGGTTTCAGGGGATCAACCAGGGCTGCGCTGAGATGATCTCACCCGCTCGCTTCCAGCCTGATCCCGTTGCTTGTGTAACTCAGGCGTGTATTGTAAGGAAAATCTAACCTGCTGATCCTTCTCCCTCTGGACTGAGCCAGGACCTGATTTTGGTGTTTCTGGCAATAGCAAAATATAAATTTTCCCCCCCAGCTTCTTCTCTGTGTGACTCCCCTAAGAGCCCTGAGGATTCTGAGGATGCCAAGTCATGTCCCTGTGACAGCAGCGGGTCTGGGCACATGGTTAAGGGACATGGAGATGAAGCACATGGGGACATGGATTAGTGGTGGCACGTGACAGTTGGACTGGGTGATCTTAGAGACCTTTTCCAACCCTGAAGATTCTGCGTGGTGTAGGAAGACAAGGGAGGCCTTCAGGAACCCAAAGAGTGGCTCCGCACCTGCCTGGTTGCCATCAGGACCCAGCAACCTTTCCCCCAAATGGAAAATGTGCTTTTGGGGTAAAAAACCCCAACAAAACACATGAAAAAAAAGCAGTAGCTGCGATGCCATCTGTGTCTGCAGCGTGGCACCGCGGGGACAAGCTGTGCCCAGACTGCCGAGCACCTATGCCAGGGAGCTGGAAGAGGTGGCAGGAGCCTTCCTCCTCCTTTTCTCCCCCTGGGAGAGGAATGTCCTGTTTCTCTCGGGAACAACATATCTCCTTGGCATCTCTCTCTTTAGAAGCTTTGATTTCTTTTCCAACTGTGGCTCTCTAGCCTCAACAGCATGTCTCGGATATTTTTTTCTCCCACCGGTCCCCCTCCTGTTGATCCCAGGGGGAAGCCTGGTTGGAAACATCTCTGGCAGCCCTGGCCGGAGGCGATGGAGGACTGGGGGCAGCGAGTTGCCAGTTCATTTGTTTTCCTCGATGGGGTTTCAAAAAAAGTGATGGGCTGATGAGTTTGGAGTCTCAGGGGGGCAATTTCCCTGGCAGCATCCAAGTTGTGTCACCTCTCTGCTTGGCTCTGTGACGACAGTGTTGATTTGAATTCTTCCAACTTAAGACTGATTTAAATGATGGTGAAGTTGGGGGGTGGCGTGTGGGAGTAGAGCACTGAGCGCTATTCTTTTTCGGTTGTCATATGCCTCCATAAAGACTTCTGCCTTGGGGATTTGCATAGATCCGTGGTCCAGATTGTGCTGCAAAACCCACCGGTGGTCCTCAAAGCTATGGCAACGCTTCTGTGCTGGCTCCCGAGGCAGATGAAGCCGGGAAGTTTAGGTGTGTTTGCAAGTCTTGTGCCGTGATTGTTCCTTTTTGGGTTTGGGGGATGCAGACGGGGCTCGGGGTGCAGCTGGGAGACTCCACTCCCCTCCTGACCCACAGCGTTCCCCCTCCTCTGCAGCCTCATCCCCTGGGGAGTGCCTGGCTGCATCTTTATTCTATTCTATTCTATTCTATTCTATTCTATTCTATTCTATTCTATTCTATTCTATTCTATTCTATTCTATTCTATTCTATTCTATTCTATTCTCCTCTCCTCAGCATTTTCTGCTTTGCCGAGTGCTCCCAGCCTCGCACTCCAAACCACTCTAATTTGATGGCAAGATGGTGAGGTCAGGAAAAAAAAAAACCCCAACAACATCCTCAATGTTTTTGTGAAAAATAGGTGTGTTTGGGTAATGACCTCATGGGGAGGGAGGCTGCAGAGTGAGCCAGTCTCCTACCAGTGAAACCGCAGGAGGCGAACGAGTGGGATTGTGCAAATGTCCCAGCCACAGGGAAAGCTTAATTCGGTGGTTGTAATAGCTGAGGACACGCACATCTGTAGGGAAGCAGGCTCCCTTCCTCGCGCTGCTCCCAGAAGGGCTTGTTTGTTTAATTTTATCTCGCCGAGAAAATTATAAAAGGAAA